>RJWJ010007926.1:0-55433 GCA_004363605.1 Indri indri | reverse complement strand
GTCCACAGTGTGAGTGTACCAGTCATCTGGCCCACAGCCTTGCTACCGAACTCTTCATCCATAGACCAGCAGCATTGGCATCATGAAGAAGATCTGTAAGAAATGCCACATCTTTGGGCTGCTCCAGACTTCCATAACCAGAATCTGCACTTTAGCAAAATTCCGAGGTGATTTGTATGGGCCTGAAATTTTGAGAATCGCTGGTTTGGTAGGAAAATGTTCTCTACATTGCTAAAAGTCAATTAAAAATTTAAAACCGAGATGTCTAACCCAGGTATGCAACTCTTCCAACTCACGAAGCCCTATACTGACTGATTGATAGTACTGCTTCTCTATACCAAATTTGTTTCTGTTTGTTATTGCTTAGGACATTTTCTCCATTTCTCTGTTTCTATGCCTTAATCTTGACTGTTTCTTGAGAACACTACTTCCCTTCCAGTCCTCTAACTAGTTGCTGGTTATTCTCTTACACCAACCACAGGATCTTGGACTCAGCAATAGGGAGCACCATTTAGTGCCTGTCTTGTACTTTGTTGCCACATTCACATTGTCGCTATTCTGCTCTCTCACCAGCATATTTTTTGTCTTGGAAACATAGCATAAAACAAAATTAGACCCATGACTATTATATACTATATTTGAGAATTAGCTTATGTAAATCAATTTCCTGCAAAGCCCATTGGCTGCTATAGTTGACAGATCAGAATAGCTTAAGGGCATCTTTCAAATTATTTTCATTTTACTTAAAACTCACATTAGAACTTCAACTTTTGCTGCTCCCAAGGTCCAATGAGGATGACGTCAATTATAAGATTTGATCTGGTGACTAATGTCAGAGCAATGACTAGAGTCCTGCTGATTCTTCTTCCAAGATGACAAACATTTGCCTCTCCAAACAGCTAAGTCGAAACAAAACATAAACAAACATATAAGCCAACCTAGAAGAGCCTGCTTCACAATTGTTTGCTAATCATTAGTTGGTATTCCAGGATTCATACTAAATGGATTTTCTTTGTCATATTTTAAGAAATAGTTACATGTCAAAAAATTTCCCAGTGTCATAAAGGCCAGTAATCTGGGGCACAGGGCAGAATCATACCAGTGAGGCATCTCAAAATACTTTTCTCCCATAGATTTAGATGCATTTCAAAGGAGGTTTGGGCCCTCACTAATTGTTATATTGTTTTTTACAGTGTTTATTGCAAGTAGAATCCTATGTAATTAAGAACATTGGAGGAGGATGAGCATAGATTTAAAAAAATGGCTTTAATCATCTAGTTTAGGTCATACTTAATCATACAGATAGCATTGCAGCATTTTTTGTTAATGTAAGTCCCACTGGGTCCTCCTTGTCTTGAGGATAATAATATTCAGCATAGAATGAAGATTTTTAAAATATTTACACTTTTGAAAAATGTCTAACACAACAATGAATAATGCTCAATCTTTTCAACAAACATCAGGTTATATTGAAGCTTTAACAGTCACTAACAATCTCCTTTCAAAAAGTGCTAGAAGGGAACAGGCTAGTTCATGTTATTGTATGCAGTCAACTGACAAAATACATTAACAAGAGTGGCACCCAGTAAAGTCCTGTGCAAAATGTGTATTTTTCGTTTTATTATTGTATGCTATTCAGCTTGTCCTATTTGGTTAGTTTGGCCTTACATGTCACTCATCTCATAATCGGCTATTCTGGTCACTATTAATTCACAGAGGTTTGTATTTATCTATATGCTTCTGTTATGGATCCATTTGAATTAACATGATCATTCTCTGCATCCTAATTTTAGAGAGTATCACCTTTAACTCCTTTAATATTGTCATGCCCTCCTGCTATAGATAATCTGTGACACTCTGTGCATTCTGAGAAATATATGCTCAATTTCAAATTGCACTTACGCTGGACTTCTTTTTCTTCCGTGCGCTACTATATTAATTGGCATTGATTATGAACCAATATAATCATACAAATAGTATTCTCTGGTTGCATGATCCATCTACAGTATCTAAAATCACATATTTTAGGTACTATAATCTAGTATCATTAGGTATAATATCAAATCTTTAAACATAATCTTCATATATTGGAACCTAATGGGTTTGTCACTAGTTGGATGCTTTGGATTTATTTGTGTTTGTAACTCATATTTGCTCCAATATACCCAGTGAAAGGAATCTAGAATATTCACTTTGGTATCTCCAGTTAACCTGATAAATAATATGTCATTGATTTAAGACATCAGTTTGGCAACTAGTGGAATGTAATCAATGGCCCAGTTAAGATTCCTTCCAAATAAATTATAACACAGGACCAGAGCATTAATACAGTTTTAAACTGAGACAAAGAGGGAATATTGCTGTCATCCTCATATCAATTAAATGGGGCTTGTGTATTAGATACGATGGTGATGAAAATAAAGCATTAGCTAAATTCAAGATTGTGTAGAATTTGCCTGGAGCTGGAATTATGTCTTTTCCAAGTTAGAATAATGCTTAGTACTTCTTTTGTAATGTTAAAAACACCTGACCTATATGCCAGTAGTTCACTGTGAATTGATACATTACATATAGTTACTTTATTGACCCATCTAAAGTGCTAAAGGTGTTGGTTATGGCAGATAGCCACCATTTTTCCTTGTAATTCTTTAATAATTTAATTGAAATTGTGTGATAAAGTATCAAGAAGAACATATGTCACCTAAGGATTCATTGTGGAACTGTTCATATAAGAGAAGTTGAATTAAAATTGCATGTGAAATGTTTGAGTTCAATTATTATTATATAATATACACAATGAGAGAGGGTCACAATTAGATTATTTTTCTTCTGTATGTATACTTTGCTTGTTGTTCTCTCAAAGTACGGATGAGACATTGGAATGTACTTCTGATGGTCTTAAATATGCTAGGATATTTACCCAATTGCAATGTATGGTGGTACAGACATCGGATCTTAAATCTTTGATAGAACCAATGGTTCATGTTTTCTGAAGGATCATACTGCCAGTAGTAAGCCAGGGGTGTCTACATCTCCTAGAAACATGACTCCTTGTATTGTGAAGTTTATAGACAAATATAAATTCTAGAGTGCAGAAACATTAAATATACCTTTTCGTCACAAATTTGGTTCTATCACTTGATGTCAAATTTATGGGTTATTACCTTAGATATAAGTCAAAAATGTGTTAAAGTGCTTTTATGTAGTGTACATAATTACATAATTTGGTTTTAAGCAGGATAGCAAAATGCTTTTTAAGCATCTTAGAAAAATTTTATCATTACATGTTGAATCTGGTCTAAAATATCCATCCCCTTAGACAGGCAGTAGATTAGGACCCTCATTGAAAAAATTTGCCAGGTTTTAAGATGGCACATCATTTAGGGTGTCACAATTGCCTCCTGAACTTTGGTACTAAGATTAATAAAGAGTGTTCCTAACCTCTGGGGTTAATATCAGTGGATTAGTTTCCTGGATACAGAAGTTCTTACTCATTTAAGCATTTCAACTGTTCCTTTCAGTCTTCATACCTAGTCAATGAGGTAAGCATTAGTTCACTGGACTTCTAATTCTGAATAATCTTCTGAAAATATAACTGGATTGGGGTTAAAATGTAGGTTGCACTATGAGATAATGTGCTCTTATTGTGACTTCTTTGATCTGTTGTCTATTATTCAGATTATACCAATGATGCTGGGATATTATCCAATAATTTTGGCAAAGATTTAGCAGGACAATAAAGGGTTAGGCCACATTCTCCCATTAACCGGTGTTCTAGTTTTTATATCTTGTTGTCCCCACTATTGAGACATCTCTCCCTGCCAGGGCACTCTCATGTATATCTTTTAAGAATAATTTACTTTTGCTCTCTTAGTACTTTGTTAGCTGGAAATGTGGGGCTACTTATTGTAATTGATTATATATTTTTCTGCCTATTCTTTACAACAAAACTTATAATACCGTATAAATTATTCCTACGGCAGCATCAAGCCATTGGGAATTATATACTGCTTTTTAATGAAAAAAAGTTACTAATATTGATCCCAAGCTCTTTAGGTCAATCAGGAAGTTTTCCTATTGTCATAAAATTAGAAAGCCTTGGATGGGCACACGATGGGCAGCAGCCTCCTGGGCTGAGTTACCTTCTACCCAACGATTTGGAGTTCCCCTTCCCCCACTTCCCTTTTTTCCTGACTTCCCCAAATTTTTCACCTTTGATGGAAAGTCAAGGGTTTTACAATGTATTGAGCTCAGATAACTTGAACAATAAAAAATTCAACTGCTACAATGGAGTTTCCCTCTCAAAAATCCCAACTCTGAACCCATTTCGGAATTTTCAGGTGGCCAAGAACTAATCATTTAGACATGAATTTTGCCACTTGCGACTCTTTTTTTGGATGGAATGTCATTTCATTTCTCAGTGTTGTAAGTCTTCTATTATAATCATGATCATTGTGAGATGCATTAACAACCTTTTTATCAACCCCAGACACCAGATCATAAAAGATTTTTTCATAGGGATATTGGCAAGGTCCAAGACAGATAAAATGTTACAATTTCTGTTGGCATACTGTACTACATCCTGCCGTTTAATGCTGGAAAGAGACGGTGTAAGGCAGGGACATTTCTGAAGAGTGTCCCTCCATTTGTAAGTCTCAGAGCTTTTGCTTATCATCAAGTAAGTCTTCTGCTTCTGACATTACAAGCATGTTGTCAGGCAAGATGGGATAATATTCATTTGACTTGTTAAAGTGATAAGAAGTAAGCCCCCTCGTTTATTTGTCTCATGAATTTTATCTTTACACATTGGCAGATCATGTGATGAAAAATGAATATGGTTCTCTTTTCCATTTAGTTGATTTTTGTTTTTAATAAAATTGTAATGGAACATAATA
The DNA here is from genome assembly GCA_004363605.1 of Indri indri. Classification (NCBI taxonomy): domain Eukaryota; kingdom Metazoa; phylum Chordata; class Mammalia; order Primates; family Indriidae; genus Indri; species Indri indri. The sequence continues at coordinate 50,538 of RJWJ010007926.1, read as the reverse complement.
CAAACATTTTCAAGTAACAGTGATTTTTGAAATTCTTGTTAAACCTGGAAACATCGTAAAAGAGCATATTTTCATCTACATGTTTCATAGCAAGACTATTGGTAAAGGGCATTGAGAGGACTAAAATTAATTAGAAGGAATTTGTTTTCTTTGAGCATTTTTATACCTGTTCATAAGTGTTTGGCCAGAAAATTCAGATCCACATGATGTATATGATATATTAAACAGATTATATAATAAGAAGAATTTGGGGAAAACAAATATGCCTAGAAGGAAGAATTTAGGTCACCCAAAAAGAATTCACATTATCAGAGTTAATGGCCCAAGCAACCAGGCTTTAATAAATGTAAAGTGTATCATATGACCCAGTTGTATTCACCGTGTGCCTAAAAGGCAGTTCTAGTATACTGCCAAAAGTAAAGATCTTCATATCTTTGTAATGTTCCTTAACATGGAGAATGTACTTAGTTTTATGAAATTCTTAGTCATTTTATCTTTGAACAAAGAATAAACAACTACTAGCAATGCTGAAAATCATGTAAATCAGACTATTTATAGTTATGTTACTATCCTCATTAAATAATATAATTATTATGTATATAAATGTAATATCAACATTTATGTTAGTATATAATATGCTAGTATCTTCATTATTGTGCTATAGTTTTATTTCAAAATATCTCAAACAGAATGAAGTATTCTTTAAGGTGTCATTCATAAAGAAAAAAAAATACTTAAAATTTTATAGCTTTTGCCATGTGACCCAAAATGCAATACAACCTTATTTAACAATAGAGCAGAATGTATATTATCATCATACTTGTTAACAGCAAACAAGGAAATTTAGCTAAATTAAAGCTCTTGAGAAAAGCTTTGGGGAGGGAAACAGAATGGCAGGTAGCAAAACATACTCTCAACCAGAAAACAAAACCTAGAAGTATTAAGACCTGGGAGAAAAAACAGAATGAAAAGATACTGAACAGGAAAACTTAAGATGTTGTTAAAATCTCCTAGGAAATCATATAACAAGATGCAGGAAAAAAAACCACAAAACAACAAACAACAAACCAAAAAACCTCTAAAAGTTGAGAGTTAGTGTGAATCAAAACCTAAAAATAAATTATTGGTATCAAAACTGTTATCATGCAGAGCAAGATAAGCAGAGCCAAGGTCAGAAGAACTAAATGATAAGGTAACCCTTTCTCACCAGTTGGAGACCAAAGGTAAAAATGAAGAAGAAACAGAAGAACAGAAGTAAACAAGGCGGGGGGGAGGGGGAAGAGGAGGAAGAGGAAAAAGTTAAACAAAATTTCAATATGTAGCATTTCAGGCCGAACAGGAATAACAGACGTCGATTAATGTTTTCAATACAATGTTTTCTGTTATTTGAGATTATAAAATGCAAATAATTGTCATTGGTTATGAGGAGTTTGTTTACATATGAGGTAAAATAGTTTATATCTAACTGATATCTTGCAAATTTGATGTCCAGTAGTATAAAGTGATCTACATAGAAAACTATGTGATAAATACATGTAGTAATGTGGTTTAGTAATATGTTATATATAAGAAATATTTTTGATCCACTACTTCTTTTCTGTAATAAAACAATATTTATAATATACAGGTGTTTTCAGTGTGCCTTAGGCAAATTTGAACAAATAAAAGTTGCTTATCAGTTTATTTGTTAAATATGGAAATACTAGACCCTCAACTTTCAATTATTACTAAAGGTGCCAATATAATAGTGTATTAAAATATTATCAAGAATAATTAGGGCTTTAGAATTTAGAATAAGCAGTAACATATTTGATTTCTGTTTAAATAAAGCCTAAGATTAGAGTGACTGCTGTGATATTTAGCAAGAATTAAAGCAGAATACAAAGACACAATTTGGGGGATGTGAAATTAATTGTATTTTAAGCTTAATATCAATAATTTCAACCACAAAAGCATACTTGGAAAGGTAGTCCCTGACAATTACTTATTGTAAAGCAAAATAGTTTGGAAAAAACTAGTTCAACTTTCAAAGAAAATTTTAAAATTATATATGTAAATATGAAGCATACATGTATACATACATATGTTTATGTATACAGGCATGTGTCACTTAGTGATGGGGATATATTTTGAGAAATGCATCATTAGATGAGTTCGTCACTGTTCAAAACTCATAGAGTGTACTTATACAAACCTAAATGGTGTGGCCTACTGGACACCTAGGCTGTATGGTATAGTCTATTGCTCCTAGGCTACAAACCTGTATTACAGGTTACTGTACTGAACACTGTAAGGAATTGTGACATAAGGGTAAGTATTTAAATGTACAGTAAACATATAGTATAACAGATAAAAAATGGTACACCTGTATATGGCACTTACCACGAAGGGACCTTTTAGGACTGGAAGTTGCTCTGTGTGTGTCAGTGAGTGAGTGGTGACTGAATATGAAAACCTAGGACATTACTGTACACTATTGTAAACTTCATAAACATTGCACAGTTAGGCTACCCTAAATTTATTTTAAAAGTTTTCTTCTTCAATAATAAATTACCCTTAGCTACTGCAACTTTTTAATTTATAAACATTTATTTTTTAACATTTGACTCTTTCGTAACAATGCAGTTTTAAACACAAACACATTGAACAGCTGTACAAAATATTTTCTTCCTTTACATCCTCATTCTACAAGGTTTTTTCCTATTTTTAATTTTTCTATTTTTGTTTTTACTGTTTACGATTTTTTGTTCTTAAAAACTTAGACACAAACACACACATTAGCCTAGGCCTACACAGAGTCAAGATCATCAATATCACTGTCTTTCTCCTCTTCATCTTGTCCCAGTGGAAGGGGCAATAACATGCATGGAGCTGTTATATCCTATGATAATGCCATCTTCTGGAATACCTCCTGAAGGAACTGCCTGAGGCTGTTTTACAGTTAACTTATTTTATAAATAGGAGTACACTCTAAAATAGCTATATATAGTATAATATATACATAAACCAATAATATAATAATTTATTATCATTATCAAGAATTATGTACTCTACAAAACTGTATGTGCTACACAGTACTTTTATATGACTGGCAGCACAGTAGGTGTGTTTGTATCAGCATCACCACAAACACGTGAATAATGCCTTGCACTATGACATTACATGGTCTACAAGGCCACTAGGCAATAGATATTTTTCAGTTCCATTATAATCTTATAGGACCACCATTACATATGTGGTCATTGAAAGAAATGTTATGCAATGCACGACTGTATAATATACGATACATATATGCAAGCATGTATATATACATATATATAAATAATATATTGCAATAATTATTATAGGATAATTTGATTAAAGTTTGCCAAATAAGTTATTTTTTAACATTGCAATCTCTTAATTTTATTCTTAACCTTCAAGTGCATTTTCACAAGTATATCTGAATCTGTGACATAGATTAAGCTTTATGTAGCACTTCAGATTTCTGGTTGTTCTACACTCATTGTACACGAACAGAATTAACTACACTGTCTTCATTACGGTTAGAAGACAATTCAGTATGGCTATTCCTCTAGGAATTATTTTTCTTTAGCTACCACCAACACAATAATGAATATAAAATTTTCATTTCTATCCAATAAAATTTCATAATATCCAGAACTTCATGCCTGGATCTGTTGGACATTTCTACTTGGATAGCCCACAAGCACCTTAAGGTTTACATTTTCCTATTTCAAACATGTCTGCACTATACAGTTTATATTTTAGTAGATGACTCTCCAGTTCACCTAATGATCAACTGATCAGAAAGTAACCCAGTCGAAAAAGAAGAAGACATCTTTCATGACTCCGTATTTTCTTTTCCTATTTCTGTATAATCAACTGAGTTGATAATTTCTCTCATAAATTTCTGTTGTATTTACCTGCTTCTACCGAAGTCCATGCCAGTAGTGTAATTCAGAGTCGTATCATTTCTTTCTTGGCTTCTTAGCTAGTCTTGTCTTTTCACAATACATTTTACACTTTTATTAAAATATGACTGTATTAACATACATATTTGTATTATTCCTTTGCTCAAAATTTTGAAATGGCCTGTTTAAACCTTGAAAATACATCAAAGATAGCATCATATTGCTTCACAGTAAGTACTCAACCACACCATTCTTGAAATTTTCCTCCATACTCCATCACTCTCAAACTTTGGCTTTCTTTTGTTTTCATGCTTCCTGCCATTATACCTTTTGCCTCCTTTGCCTTAGCACACACACATTGGACTTTTCCATTAAGTCTTAACACAACCATATTTTCCTCTTTAAAGTATTTCCTAATGGCCACATGAGGGCTCTGAAAAAAATATTCTACTTTTGTACACACTGTTTCTCTTACACAATTCCTTTATAGCTATAGCCAAAATGTATTAGACTCTTCTGTTTGTGGGGTGTTCCTCTATGCAGAAATGAAGGTGACTCAAATTATTTGGAGCCTGAAAGCTACCTTTTCATCAGTACACTTCGAACTCAAGGCCAGCGTTACCCACAACTATATTGCCATGATTTATTTTCCTATGAAGACAATCTTCTTTGTGAAAGAAAAAAAAAAAAAAAGACAAATCAAAAGATTTCCATGTTTTTAAAACTACCAGTGCCCACTGCATGAACTATATAACACTGTTGATGTTTATACTGATTAAGTTTAAATTTACTCTAAAAACGTCTATGTATTTACTAAGCTATTTACACAGGATCCCTATTACCTTGTTGGGATATACAGAACCATTTTTCAGATATATTTCTTGGATATGTTAATAGCTTCCAATATTGTTAAAGCCTCTAATCCATTTTTTCTCCCGCCATCTCCTATTTGGCATATAAACATAGGATCTGGGGCATGAAACTTGATTTTACCTTCCTACATTGATTCGCCCTAGCCTTATTGTACCCAGTGTACCAAGCAAGTGTGAACTATGTCAGCATGGTGATGGCAACATCTCTATAACTGAGACATGCCAAAAAAATGTTTTTCCAATTCCAGAAACAAAATTAGCGACCTTTTACAAGTTAAATAATGGCTGCACCTATGTAACCATCACATAATCTACTGTTTCAGGTTGACAGAAACCTCGCCTATAAAGTTGTATAATGATTAAGAAGGTTTATAAATATCACTGATACTTTATCCTCTACTTAAACTTGTCCCAATTACCCCCCAAAATAACCTCCTGAGCAAAGGAATTATGTTACATCTATGACTATAATTATCTCCCAAAATGAAAACCTGTAATTTATTATTTTTTGACACCTTTCTCCAGAACTCACCATTACACCAACAAAGATAATAAATCCAATATCACAGTATGAAATGTCACATATGTCCACTTGCAAATCTTTATCCCAAGAAAGCTTATTCTAGTCAACATCAATACCTTTTGTGAGATATGAAATTCCTGGAGAGAAAGCTGAAAACTATCTGGATTTCATAGAAGAGCTCTCTTAATTAATGTAGCAAAATCCTGAAATACGGGTTGGGGATTTTTCTTTGAGAGATTGGAGTCAACGCTTATCTGTCAGCAAAGACCACTCATAAGACACCTTCACCTAAAGCAGAATATACAGATGGACTGCAGCCCTGAGGGGACTAAATCTCACAGGTAGTAAGAGAGTTCTGGAAGATCAAATATCCACTGATTCAAATCCTGGTCTGTATGACTCCAAGGTCTGTAGTTTTTCCAGTGATTTACCTATTACTTTTTCCCAACAACACTCTGTCGAAATCTAGAACAAGCCTAGGCAGTTACTAATGTTCAGAATTCTGGGTGATACTGTCTCATAACTGATTATAGGTTCCATCTGGAGAAAGCCCACATTCAAGTGTTAATTCCTAAGTCTAAGTTCATGTGCTTAGAAACACTGACTGTCTACAACTGATCTGTTACTATCTAATACAGTAAAAGTATGAGGACTAGTATTATGTCAAAAAAAGTCACGAAAAATGTATAGCACTAAGAAAACCCACAGACGATCTTGAAAAGCATTGGAAAAATTGTCTCTAAATTTGGCTGCAAATTTACTATGCTGTTAACTAATGTTAATCTCTAAATAAATCTCAAACATTCTAGGACTCAGTTACCCCAGTTTCTAAGTGAGAAAGTAAAAGCAGATATCTTTTTAGGACATCTTCATCCTTCATTAATCTAAATATATGACAGTTTGAAATATAGAAAAAAGGTGTTTAATTTGATATGGAAACAATTAAATTTCCTTTAAATTTTAATCTACAATGAATGAGTTAAAAGTCAAGATGTGGCCTGGAAAAAAATTTATTTGATATTTGCTTTAAAAAAGTGCTATGCATTATGGTTAAAGCAAATTTGACACATTAATTAATCATACTTTGATTAGAGAAATATAAAAATGTTGACATAATCTGTAGCCTGGAAAAAAAATGAAGTATGATGTACTGCAATTAGAAAAAGTAAATTGTATTTGAGAGGAAAAAAAAAAAAAACAAACAGATGAGTGAAAAAGGAAAAATAGAAAGGTAAATAAAATAGATAATAAGGAAGACTGCCAAACAAGCTGTTGGCTTGCTGCAACAATCCTTTCCTGAGCCCACTGTAGATAAGTAAATAAATCACTGAGCTTGTCTAACTTAACCTCAAGACTCATTGCTACAAATCATTTGGAGTTGTTAGCAGCAAGTCAGTATTTGCACATGGGAAAGAGAAAATTTCCATCCTTCGTCCAGTTTAAACTCAAGAAAAATTCTCAGCAAATTGTCAGATTGGTAAAAGTATTTTTGATGTTATTCTACCTCCTTCTCTGTGCTTATATTTCATGGCCCCTTCATCTTCTTTCTTTTACATCCTCACATATGTCCTGTTCCAGGGTCTATTTAATCTATCTTGGTTTAACATGCAAAAATAAATTTTATTCTGAAATCACCCTTCTATTCTCAACATAATTCATCTAAATTCTAGTCTGAATGTTTCGGTATTACTTAACTAATGACCAGAAATAAGGAAAACAGTAATCTATACTAATGTGAATAAATTTAAGATATTTTGCAATGCATCCCTATTTCCTTTCATCACAAATTTATTTCAGCAAATTTATATCAGACAATGATACAATAAAATGAAGAATATCTAAAACACTGGAAGAAATATTTGTGGAAAAATTTACATTTTAGCCTCACCTGAGTCCTGTGGATAATCACTCATTCTGTCTGTATCAAATGCCTTCCCTGTTTATTCTACTTAAAAACAAATATAATTTTAAAACTGAAAAATGAGAATCCCGATTGCTTTCCATATTGAAATGAGAAGAATTTGTAAAGGTCATAGGAGAAATTCTATGCTTCTGTCATGGAAAGACCTTGTTTGACACTTCTAAATGTGTGTTTTATTTTTCTACAGCTTTTCAGAAAGTATAACTTTAGACAATTTTTTTCTCTTTCAGAAACTCAAGATCACCTTGACAATGATTGCTCCATTTTAACCATTTGAAAAAGAACAGCAGAGCAATTTTACCAAGGACTAAACAGTTTCAAATGGGCTGAGATACTGATTCCAGACAGCCAAATGACCATTAAAACAGAGATGGGCTGTTGTGGAATATGAAACTAATTTGAGAAATGTGTATTTTGACATTTTTTATTACACAAGCCGTCATATAAACTCTAACATTTCCTTTGAGATATGGGGAAAAGTTATTCTTGCCATAGAAATGAAAGGGCTGTTAAAGAGAAAAACTCATTGATACAGATTTCGAGTGACTATGATAAAACCAACAATACCAAATGATAAAAGTGGAGGAAATGATAAGTTCAGGAAACCACTTAGCATCTGACCCTTGCCACTCTGATCCACTCAGAGACACCAAGAGTTGACACAAAATCAAGCAAACACACAAATCAGGGAAAAATAAGAAAATGATTAAAAGTTGCACTGCACTTAAAACCCAGTAATAATATAGTAATATCTTGGTTCTTAAAATCACATTTATAGAAAATATTGAATAATTATTTTGTATAATTTGAATTCACTGTTGTGTTAAATAAAGAACAATGTTGTTTAGCTATGTAGATTTCAGTCTTTAAGAGTTTGCTGAATACAGTTCCTGAATGTGTCTCATAGAAACAAAATAATGTCTGTATTTCCATAATTAATAAAATTAAATATTTACTTTAATTTGACATAGCACTCTGAGAAAGCAATATATATATCACAATTTTATAGCTGAATATTCCACTGTAGGAAAAAGTAAAATCATTTACCCTAATTTATATTTTGTATCATGGATCCAGTCTTTACAAAGACGGGGTCTAAGGGGATCTTAGGAGTTTTTAACAAGGCATTTTTAAATGTTCCTTATAAATATAATTTGCCAAGTATCAGGTTTTTTTTTTATTATTTTTATACTCTTGGAACATAATAGTTCAACGCAAAAATGGAAAACAAAGCATACAAAACCAAATAAAAACTACTCTTGAATTTTTATAATTTGCTTGATTAAATATATAATTCCAATGGTATAATTACAACAGTCTATATATTCCAGAAATGACTGAGAAAACTCATATGTAAGCTATTAATATAAAAATAGCTCTTGATCACACTTATCAGCGCCTTCTCTTTTTTACAAAAATATTAAGTTGTGTCTGAAATTGTATCCATAAAATTCTTGCCAATTATACTACTGTCCACCTGCAGTTTCAAGAACGTCACCTTACTATTTTGTGGTTATCATTTGCAAAGTCTGCAATGCCTTTGCCTCAAAGGCTATGCAAATTTTTTGTTACATATAAGCTTTGCCTTCTCAGTCCTGATTTCAGGAAGTCAACATAACCCATCTGCTGCTTTCGCTTCCCAGCTGTATGCAACTATGCCAAATTGCTCTAAGTTGAGCTTTATACTGTTTTTGTAGGCTATCTTTTACCCACTGTGCTTACATTTTCCTGGTGTAATTCACCCTAGACACAGGTGCAGATGGTATGTAGAGAAGAGCAATGCATTTGGGAACATGTAATATTAGGCTTGCAAGGTTTTTGACAGAACTTCGAATTATAGTCTTAAAAAGTGAATTAATTTAGTAAAAGGATGGATACTAGTGCATCAAAATGGATATAACTTTAAAAATGATGCTGGACTCAAATTCTCTTTCTTTTCTTTTTTTCTTTTTTTTGAAGGAGTCACTTAGTTCCACTGTTTCATTTTTAAACATTCCCAAATTAGGATCTTGTAACTTTTCAGTAACTTGCAAGGATGTGCTTTAAAAACAAATTTAGATAGATGGATAGATAGGCAGAGTATTTGTCAAATGATTTGTATTTATTACCAGCGTGCTATATATTATAAAATAGTCTTCTAAATAACATTCAGTATACTAACGAGGCTTATATTCTAGTTACTAATGACACTTAAAATAAGAATTGGGCAGTTAGGCAAGTCCTTACCAACAAGATCATTATACTGTGCTGCAACTCTTCTGAAACGCTAAAAAATAAAAACATATTGCATGGAAGTTATAACCTAATAATTATCCACTGAAAAGATTATATCTGTCCAACATCATTTTGCTGAACTATATTTTTACATGGAAATCATTTAATCTACTTTAACCACTAAAATACTATTTGTATACCTTAGCAGTTTTGACTACACAAATCATGTTTGGGGCTGGTGGGTTGATAATTATTCATCTTTTCATGTTAAAATATTTTCTATCTTTCTATTTAAGAAGAACAACATTAAGGAGACTGTGCAATATATTTTAATGGATGGTGGTGAAGGCAAGAGTTAACATAGAAACTTTTGAACTCATGCTAATTTTGACTGCAGATATTCAAAAACTTGGAATGATATACATGTTTATAAAGTAACTAAATGTAGGTGATAATGGGAAGTGTAGTATTTAGGCATTTGTGACAGAAATGATGTCCACAGTGAAAAAATAGTGTTGCCATTAGCAGTGTCAGTATATTTCACAGTCTGATTGAGTGTTTGGATTTGTATTGAAAAGACTCTCTTTATTTAGTTGTAGCTTTTGAACTGACATGATACATTCATCACAATTTAATGTCAAGAGAGATACCACTGGATCTGCTTCTTGGTGCCAGAGACTTCAGGATGATGAAAAAAATAAAATAAATAAATAAACAAAAGCACAAGTGCATCTGTAAGAATGTCAAACATTTCTCAGGATTTTGACTTATTTGTCCATTTACAACTTTTCCAAATGTCTTAGATAAGCATTTAAAATAAATGTTAGGGGAAAAGGACAGCTCATAACTTGTATAAATTTAAGAGAAAGGATAAATTGTCCCTTCTTTCCAATCCCCTACCACCCACATCAGGATACAATGGAATCATCAAAGACATTGATTCAATTTTTCCACTTCAATAAAAATAATTCCAAAGAGGCTGCTGAGTCTAGAAATGCAATTTTTGGTTCAATTCTGTGAATGACGAATACAGACTGACACAGGACAATGAAGGCATAATATTCAAAATAGATATTTTATTTAATTTTACTTTAAAAACCTCATATTTTTCAAGGTTCATATTCTTCTTAAAGAATTTAAAGTACCATGAATGAGATTTAGCACAGTATAAACTAGTAAAAAACTGTTTAATTTGGACAAAAATTTATTTTTCAATTTTGGCATTATTTTAATTGAAGATGCATAAATATTTGTATATTAAATGAGCCAAAAGATCACTCAAAGAAATCAGAACACAAAATATATAAAAATTTCTGTTTGCTGTGAAGATTAAAGGAGATTATATCATATTTATTTTAAAGAACATGTTAAGACAACCTGTATTACACTAATAATGGGAAATATTTTCAGTAGAATACCCTTATTATATAAGATTTCATTATATTCACAGATTTCTCAGTTATTTCCTTTGGCCTGAGTTAGTTCTATAATTACTTCTCTATTGTCACATCTACTAAAAAAATAATCTGGCTGATAATTTCTGAGCCAAGAAATATAGATAACGCTTCCCTAAATATCCTCATGTAATCTAATGCTCTTAATGGACACAGAGGTAAAAACCAGTGTTTTGAACTTGAGGCTACTGATCATAAAAACAATGCTGAAATTCCCTAAGAGGCATAAAAAGAATGTGTGATTCATGGGACTTTTTGTTCTATTGTGGAAAAACATAGATGTGTATATCATATATTAGATATATAACTATTTCTATTAATATAATCATTTATTGGGAGCATCATAAGAGATCTGTGCCTGCTTTCAAGGAGGTTTATGTTCACTGACTCAAAAGACCAAGTTCTAGTTGGCCTGTAGTACATGGTTAGTTAATGTCGGTTTTGACAATTTCGACTGACTGGAAATGAAGCGACAGGTTGCATATTGGACCAATGTCGGCATTCCATAGATTTGGGTAGTTAGTGGGACACACATACCCCAATAAAAAAGACCAAACTGAGAGGAAGAAGCCATTCTATCATTTTCTAGGGAATGGAGGATTATCCGTATCTACTTAGATTAAAATGGGAAAGTACAGAAATGACTATCCCTTTTTTATTACTAAAGTACTGAAAAGTTATATGCATCTATAGGGTGAGACATCTCAGCTGGTTCATGTACACATTCCTTCTCCATCCTTCTTGCCCCAATTCAAAGAGTAATTTTTTAAAAGAATACAAATCTGTATTGTCTTCACTCTGTTAAACTGTTCTTCAGTTCCTCAGTACTTGAGATAAAGACTCACGTCTTTATTCACCACCCCAGAGCCATCTGTGAGGAATATCCCTTTGCTTCCTGCCTGCCTATTTCAAAGTCATTTTCCCTTTCCCCATCATTGCCAGACACCCTCCCAATACGGAGCTTTTTTATTATGAGCTATTTCTACCATATTCACTTGTTTAACCCCTACTTGTTCTTTAATATCACCACAAATATTCCCTTTAAGAATGTCTTCCAAAAGCACCATGCCCTGGTGACACGGTGTACCTTTTTTTCTTAGTCCTAATTACAATGAATAATTATGTTTTTAACATAATGTGCTATTTTCATTGACGCCTCACTTCAAAACTAGAAGCTCCAAGGGACAGGGTTTTTTTCTCTTTTTGCTCACTACCATTCACTGACACTCAATAGCTGATAGAAGCCTGAATAATATTTGGAGAAGGACTGTACATCAGTGTATATAAGCTCAGGAGGACACCAGAGAAAAATGAACATTGAAGCAGGATTTTGGATTTGCTTTGACAAATGTAATGCTTATATACATCTTGTTGTTGTCTGATCCATAACCTTGGTCAGGTGTGATCCATAACCTTGACATATGTTCAGAGTAATAAGAATATTGTCCTCCTCATGTTTTTGAATTGAGTTCATATTGTACACCACAATCTACAGCTACCTTTCAATTTGGGGTAAGACAGGATTTTCTTACCCTAGTTTTATACTCTCATTGCTTTAGGTATAATAAGAAAATATTAGTCAATACAGGATTTTATTTTTTAGAGTTTTGAATAGAAATTGAAAGGAAAACTCTAACTTCATTTGTTTGAAAAAGAAGAGCTAAGGAGTTAGTTGTTTTCTTAGCAGAATGGAAATAGTAAATAAAACGGAGGAAGTTGAGTTCTTAGATTAAAGCCTTACACCTTTGAAGCCAATGAATATAGCACACAGCAGGAACCCAAGACTGAAGTATCATTGAATTTTCCCCAGTTTTAATTGAAAGTTCTGTTCACATTTCCTTTTACCAGTCATTTGAGAGTCCTAGCTGTGACCAAAGTTTATGAATTTTCTTTTCCCATTTCAGAGGTTCACCGTAATATCTTTTTGGAAATTAAAAAATATATATATTTTCCACAAATTGGCTGCCAAAAACTTTTGCTTCATTCATTAATATTAACGTCTAAATAGATGCAAGACAAAATGGTTATGCCTTTATTTTCTAAAAATAATCCTCCATTTGCCATTTTTATTTTTGTTACCAATCTATTATCTTAGGCAAGATTTCATGCCATTCTTTTCACCAATTTATGAAATTGACATATTGTTTATTTTACTTCAGGGTTAGAAAGGGGTTAAAGGAGGTGTCAGTACTAGTTGATAGTTCTAGCATAATTTTGAAATTATAGAATGGCATTTATATATTTCTAGCTTTTTTATTTTCACCAAGTTTTTCTCTTTCAATGTATATGTCTTCATTTATTATTTTTTCTGGTGAAATGTACTTTCCTTTAATTCAATTTCCCTGCAACTGCCAGTTATAATATTTTGAAACGCAATTGCCCCCAAGGAAAACCAGCTTATTATCAGACTTCAACAAAAGCAAAAAGTAAATTTTGCCTTTATAGCATTTGTGAAAATGCCTGGAACAGACATTATCACCCATAGTTTGGTAAATCTTTAGAAAGCTGAAAAAGTTTAAAAATAAGTGCATTGTCTTAAATAATGTAGAAGGATTCTGATGCTTTGGAGCAATAATTAGAATAATTTATTATGCATCAGCTATTTGCTTGCAATTCTGCCACCGAAACACCAAAGGGAAGAACGTTACACAGAAGCATACAGATAATCAAATTCCTGATTCTACACTGAGAGCTAAACAAAAGTGACAGTGCTAGAAAGTTGACGCCTTTGTTATAAGAACTTCTGTTTTCAAATAATGATTTCCTTAATACACTAAAACAAAAAAAGAATAATAAAAATCTCAAAAAGCTATTTGAAAAGAATTAATGGGATGAGAAAATATAGCAGATGACCTGTCTCAACAATTTTCAATTTTCAGAAAATGTATAAGAAGCTTAAGTACTTCTCTTTATGGCAATTTGGCCATCTGAGCAATATGATCAAAACTCACAGTATACAGCAACCCAAAAATGCTAGAAAAAAATAATATGAAAACTTCTTTTCGAACAGGTTTCACAGCAGGTAAGAAAGTGAGGGGAACGTGTGAGCCTAAAAATGTTGAGAAAGCATAAATTCAAAGAGGAAAGTAAGCTTTGAAGTTGGTAGCTGCCTTAGGGCATTAGATAATCACTGGATGCTGTCTTAAGTTTCATTTATCTGTGCATATATGCGATACAAAACAAATCATAGAGTCTACACATGTTAAAGAGTCAAACTTTAGGACCCCAAATAAAAGCTGAATCCTTGGCAGGAGATGCCATACATAAAAACTGAACAACACTAAATTTCCACCACACAGAACTAAACTGTAACTTCACTTCGTTTGCTTATAGAATTTTATTTTCCTTGAAAAGATAGTATAAATTCCTAGAAAATACATAAATAGCATGGGATCTGAATTCATGTAATCTTATGGACCCCAAAAAACTATAATCCAAGAAGGTGGTTTAAACTGGTCCCAAGTTAGTAAGGACTTCAGGCAAATGACAGACACATTTCTAAAGAAAAGTATCTTTAAGAGAAAGTCTTTGAAAATTAGCACAGGTAAAGAAACATTGACTCACAATGCAAAAGGCAATAAGCACATAAAGAAAATAACCACTCTGTATAAGAATCAGAAGAAACAACAGAAAAGAGAAATATATTTTATTGCTTTTTTTTAAAAATGGATTTGAAAATATAGCAGAAGAACAAAAGATCTTCAGAATGGACCAGCTAGATTTGGGGAATAAAAGAACTTTTAGAAAGTAAAAGAGAAGAGAGCCATAAAAGTAGCATTTTTATTTTTAAGTAAGACAATATGATCAACATAATGGCAGTAATTTTGATAATTTAGATTCAAAGAAAGAAATCATATAAAAATATAACTTAAGAAAACAGACTCATGAATAAATATAAAATACTTAATCAAATCAAATAAGTTAATTTAAAAAATTATCTTACAAACAGAAAATCTAGTTCTACAGATGACTTATATCACACATTCTAAGTAAGATAATTCCAATATTATAATAATTATTCCAGAAAATACAGAAAACAAACTCATTATCTGAAAGTGAGTCCAGTCTCCCCATGATATGAAAATAAAACAAGACTATAATAAAAATGAACATTATAGTCAGGTTCTATCATAAAATACATGCAAAAAACCAAAGAGAGTAGAAATACAAAAATGTATTTTAAGGACAGTACGAACATACATGGACACATGAAAATTGTCAAAGTCAAAATGGAGTCCTGTGTTTAAAACTCTGACAGACAGAGCCAGGGAAAGACATTAATTGAAGGTTCTCATGCACAAATGCCTGATAACAAGAACTATCATAAAAGAATACACAAAACACAAGCTTGAGCAAAGACGACCACAACTTTACACAACAAAGCACTTATGCAAGGGCATATACCCAGCCAGTTCCTGTCCAATCTTGGACTGGCACCATCCTGGTTATTGAGCCTTATTACCAAGAATAAATATCTTAAGACAATTACGTATTCTCCTCATTTTTCCTTTAAAAATCTTTGGCTTCCTTTATTCCCATGAATATGCACATAGTTTACAATGGCCTGATATTCCCATTGCAATGTCTATTCCTGAAAAAAAGTTTTCTTTTAGAAAATCTTTCTCTCTGTTGGTTGTTTAGGTTGACATAACGGTGTCTCAGAAGTTGAGCTGCAGTGAGTGCACCTCAGACAGACTCTGAATTAACGGTGGAACCTGCTGAATTCTTTGTATTCCCAGCTTCCTTGAGTCACCTTTTCTGTCCCGGTGAATCTCCCCTTGGAGTCTCTGGCTCTCTCACTTTGCTGAGTTCTTTTTGACTTTATTGTGAATCTGATTTGGGTGATAGGTCCCCTTAAATGAAGAACCCTGCACCCCTCTTACGACTACAAAAGTCTTTTTTGGCAAGCCCTTTCTGATAGGTATGTTTTTGGATAACAGTCTGGTTTCTTCATAATTTACATTCTGTTTGTGAGGACCACAAATCTGGCAAATTCATTTTTGGTTCTTTCTGTGTGCATAGTTTAATGTTTTGTTTGATCTGTATGCCTGGCTTAAAGTTTTTGTGAATACGCTATTATGATTTCATTTTGGTTTGGTTATGTGTGCTTGTAAATAATTTGGATCTTTTACTCCCCCCCCCCCCTTGCTTGTTTCTTAATAACTTCCCAGAACAAAAGTGAACGTTCTAAATTGTGAGTGTGAGATGGCCAATTAAAAGCCACTAGGGCAATTGCCACCATCTAAAATACTGGTGTTAGGTAGATAGTGAGGGATTCCGGGTCTCCTAGCGATGAAAGCGAGTGCTGTTGCCCCTATCTTGGTCCACCCCTCCACCCAATTCTCCATATCTGGGGGAGGAGGGAATAACCTACTAATCTGCCAATCCGAATTTAGCGCGCCAGCTGCAAAAGAATGCAGAGGACTCTCTAGCCCATGGGACAAGCTGCATGGGTACCATATGTTAGGTTTAAAGAATTCACCCTCCTCAAACTTCCATCCAAACCTCCTATAAAACCCACCCCTCTCTCTTTCCTGGGGGTGTATTAGGCACATAGCCTTTGCCAGACGCCTAGAGAGATACAGGAATGAAATGAAAAGGGGAACTTATTTTTCTTTTCCCTCCTGATAAAGACTAATCTTATCCCTCCTGGTTGTTCCCTAGGGAGACAAAGAATGGAATGAAAAAGGAGAACTTACTTTCCTTATTCCCCCAGGTTGTTTGAAAAGTATTTACTCCTCCCAGAAAAACCCTCTATAAAACCCTCTCCCCTTTTCTCTCGTGGATGCCTTTTTTGGCCTCCATCCATCCGCAGCCAGATGTTCAAAAAAAAAAAAAATTTCCTACGCATGAGTCTTCATGTGTCTTTCTCTCAGCTCCGGACCTAAACACCATAGTCCGGACAGTGACCTAGAGTCCACATGCGTAGTGAAGGCACGGGTCATGTGACTACCAACTGTCCAATCAAAGTGCTTCCATGGTGACCTCTGAACCACGAGGGAGGTCCCTATCCGGGCACTATTAAATAACGCGCAGGCTGCAGCCAAGCGCTCTGGCTTCGCCCTTCCTTTTGCTTACCCTGCTGCAACAATGGGTCCAGTCATTACCTGTGGTGTAGGTATCGTGCTCTGTAAACCTGTATCTCGCTCTTGCCCTATAATCTTATCTTTCTCTCCTCAGTAAACCTCATTTTTGTGCTTGCCTAACTTTGGTGTATCTGTTCATTTTTCGGGCATGAGCGCGCTGAGAACCGACAGTTTTAGAGTAAAAACTGACACTGGTTCAAACTCCTGATATTTCCTGACAGGATTTATAATTTTTTCTTTTTAACTTTTGAGAAATTATTAAGAAATGCAATGGTATCTTCGCATTCTAGAGGCATACCAAAACAGCCTTCCTTCAGGGATTCCAGCCAGCTATCTTATGGCCCATTTTTGTGCATATTTTTTTTAAGTGATGAGAAACTTACATCAAAGAAAAGTCAGAGCTCAATGGTCATTATTTGAACTTTCTAACAAAACTACAACCACCTGTATAGTATTAATATCTGGAGGCTTCTAAGTTCTCTATTTTTCTCTGCCTACTTTGAAGTTGCTGCCTTTTCTGCTGTTAAGGTAAACTCACTGCTTATAGCATTCTAGCCAAGATTTTAAAAGATACTCTGAAATGGCTTTTTCATTTTAATGGCTTCAGAAACTACAATAGCTCCATGGCAACCAACAACCTAGCCTTGTACACCTAACCGTTACCCTTTTGGAGTTAAATTTGGGTTTGCCTATCTAACAATCAAGTAGGGTGATGGAACGGTTAGTTAAAAGACTGATAATCTAGAAAAGAAGAGAACCAGATAATTGCTTAGTAAAAAAAAGTTATGCTCTCAGACTAAAAAGGTCAAAATCTTAAGCTCAGAGCAATAATTTGTATCCGCCCGGAATTAAAATTGCTTTGTCTGCCTAGCAAGGGCCAGAAAAAGCTGAACAAATTACTAAAATGCTTCTCCACCCAGTTTGACTATTCAAGAAAACCATATTGACAAACACAGGATAGATTTGTTACTAATTCAAGATTTCTTGGAGATTTTGTTTTTCTCATACAATTTGGCCAGTTATAGCAAAAACATCAACAATTTCAAATTTAACCATAAACTCATTTGTAACTGAAAAGAGAGGGAAAGCGGCTAAGAGGGATTTTTTTTTTTATTAATAAAACCAAATTGTTTTCTCCCCAAATTTTTTCCACAGCCTTCATAAGCTTACCAATCAGGACAATTAAAGTTTAGCCATAAGAACATGTCCCAATTCATCAAAAATATAATTTGGATCCAAGTGTTCTTCTACAAACTGGTTACTATATTTTACTATCTCATGACTAAAATTATAAATGAAAGCTGTAAGATCTTTGTGTGTGTGTATATGTGTTTAGGTATGTCTTTGCATATGTATATGTACTATGTTATATGTTGTATCTACATGGTAGAATCTTGTGTGATTGGCTAGAAATCCCTTAAGGAATTCCATTCAGATTGGCCTAGATAAATGAGCACACAAAAAATGTTAAAATATCTAGTAATTAACCCAAATGTCAATTGACGTAAATTAAATCTTTAATAAATAAGCTAGTTTTAAGTTTGTTGGAAAACAAAAATAAAAACGTCTTCAGAATTGTTAGCATACATTTTTGCCTAGGTTTCCTGGTGAGCAGCCTGGATTTAGAGTTCTCGGACCTTAAAACACATGAAACTCTAAACCCAGCCTAAAAAGAGGATAATCTTAGTTTGTGTAACTCTTTGATAAGTAAGACTAATTTAATATCGTTGTTTTAATGAAAATAGTCGTATCATTTGAGTTACTGACCAAATACCCACATATTTAAATGCAAGGTTTTTACTTTGGTAAACACCTGATATTCATAGATTACAAAAAGGTTTACCAAGGAAATAACTTGAAATGATGACCAGCTTTGTCTAATACCTCAGTTTTCATAAGAAATCTAAGTATAATTGTTAAAAAATAAATACATAAGGTAAATGTAAATGGATAAAGATTTATAAATAAACTTTTCATGTAATTTGAAATCTTAAAGTTATGCTATATTAAGTAATACTCATAGATATTCATAAAACGTGTGGGTCATTTCTAAGTAAGCTAAAAATACTAAAACATAAATTGCCGAACATAAATACAAGTTTGTCCTTGGCTTCTTAAATTTTATAGAAAGACTACATATGCTTTGATTTATTAATACACGTAATAATTGTGTTATGGGAAAATATGTTTCTAAAAATTATAAAACAGTTCTCATCTGTATAATACTGATATGGGACAGATAATTAAACATTTTTGCTTCCAAGATTTTCACTAGAAATTAAGGTTACTGAGTTAAAAATTCTAATTTATGTACACACACACACACACACACACACACACATGCACTTCTGTAAACGAAGTGTACAAAAAAATTAAGATGTGGTTTTTGTTTTGTTTGTTTTTTAGACAGAGTCTGGCTCTGTCACTCAGGCTAGAGTGAAATGGTGTGATCATAGCTCACTACGACCTCAAACTCCGGGGCTCAGCTGATTTTCCTGCCTCGGCCTTCTCAATAGTTGTGACTGTAGGTGTGCACTACCACACCTGGCTAATTTTTCTAATTTTTGTAGATATGAGAGGTCTTGCTCTTGCTCAGGCTGGTCTTGAACTCCCAGGCTCATGCAATCCTCCTGCCTCAGCTTCCCACTCTAAAGTGCTAGGATTACAGGCGTGAGCCACCACGCCCAGTCAAGATGTGTTTTTGATTTGAAAAATTATAAGAAAGACATAAAAATGTCCTTTATCATATAAATAAATGATTTTTTCTAAATCCTCACATTATTTAAGATTTTTTCAAAAAGTAAATTTAGGAAGAAAATAAAAATAAGAAAGAAAGGGGCCAGTAAGTAGGAGAGAGAGAGATGTGAAGATAGTTATAAGTTCAAAGATGTACTTTGGGTATGGAAGATTAATGAAATAAGAGAACAATTTTCCAAAATAATAAGGAAAAAAAGTACTTTTGTCCTAAAGTAAAATGACCGGTTATTTAAGAAAAAAGAAATACAGAACAAAGCTAAAGGTCAAAGCATATTGTGAAAAGTGTAAGTTTTGAAGAGTTTGTGAAGAATAAATTTATGAAAGAACTTTTATGCATGATGAAGTTGGCTATAATTAAAAGAGAATTATTTATAAGTCTTTCTAAAAACTGAGCTTTAATGTTGTAAATGCACTAATACAAAACTAAAATTTCTGTCTCTTATGATAGAACAAGTTTACTTGAATTATTAATCTGCTCTCAGTAAAATTGACAAGATTTCGTTTAATTCTGAAATTTGTTTCTTTACATATTCAACCATCTTCTGAACTGCAGCTTTTTTTTTTTCTGTTTTCCAGTTTCCCATTTAATTTCTGTGTTAAAATGCAATCTTCTTCATTTAGTATGGCAATTTTATTTCTCAAGGTTGAGTTTTCCTTTTGAAGCTTTTCAAATTCATATCTCAGAAGTTTAACTTTGGCTGTACCTTGCTGCATGTGATTTGCAGACCTTATGTTGCCTTCTTTTCTTCCCTTAAGAAAAGGGAAGAGAACAACACCCAAAACAACATTTCGTTTGGGTGAAAACTTTGTCTTTTAACTTTCTCATTAGCTCCTGTCACATTTTTCTTTAGTTCTAATTTTTATGTTATACCCTGATACTGAAATGTTCTGTTCTGAAGGCCTAGAAAAGCAGTGTTTTTCTCCAGTATAACTCAATTCTGTACGCTTGGCTTTTGTTGATGTGTCTGAATTATTCTATGTAACCAGGAAATTTCTCATGATTTCTGTCCATACTAAGAGCCATGAATTCCCCTCCTGAAGGTACTAGTTTTCCTGTTTGCGCTTCTCTACAATATGGTATACAAGCACAACCTTGGACACATTCTTCCTGTTTCTTTCTTTCTTAGTTTTTTTTTTTTTTTTTTTTTTTTTTTTTTTTTTTTTTTTTTTTTTTTTTTTTTTTTTTTTTGAATTTTTTTTTTAATTATGGATACATGATAGTTGTATATCTTTATAGGGTACACGCGATGTTTTGATACAGGCATACAATGTGAATTAATCACATCAGAGTAATTGGTGTATCCATCACCTTAGGCATTTGACATTTCTTTGTGGTAGGAACATTCCAATTCCACTCTTTTTCATCAGGTTCAACTTCCAGATTATCTATCTAAATAGATTTCCCATAAGGAGAAGCAATCATACTGCAGGAGGTTTGTGTTTTTTTTTCCTTTACTGGTTGGTAATTGGCCTAGGAAACGTATATTTTGTAATTTGCTATGCTTTATGTTGTCTTAATGAGGTTTGTATTTTTTATATTGCTTAGGAAAATTGAGCTTTGAAAAGGTTAAGGGTTTATTTTGTTTTGTTTTGTTTACATCCATGTAACTTTCTGTGTTTGTTTATCACTCTGGTTATGTGAATGACTATTCTTTCACAATGGCATGTGATCCTGTTTTGATCAAATGTTTTAAACGTTTTGGTACCTTTTAAGGGCTTCCCAGTATCAACATTCTAAATCTTTTTTACCTACACTTAACTTTGGGGTATTCCAGAGAGCCCCAGAACTTCTCAAATGTTTATAAAATAGAGATGTTGATTAAAATTAAACTCATTTTAAGTGTTGGTTTATATGGAAACCATCGTCAATTGATAAGTGATGCTAGATATTTTTTCAGTTATATTTGTGGATATGTTATTGATATGAATGTTCCAAAATTATATAAGATACTTAAAAATCTAAGGCAGTAGTCATAATTCTGGTAGTACGTTGTATTACACAAAGATAACCAAATATTATTGGCAATTTATGGTTGTACTACACTTTTGTCAGATTTTATTTCAAGTTTGCCATTGATATTATTGTTTTGAATTGTTCTCTAAAGACATCTGCAATCAGATTCGTAGGAAAGACTAACAGGTATTCTTGAATAAATGTTTCTAATAACTTTGAGATTAATATGGTAAATAAAAATTATCTAAAACTCTAGTGCAGAAATTAATCAATTTGTCAATCTGCTAATCAAGATCAAGCAAAACAAAAGTTAATTATGTGAGATTAAATATAAAGATAAAGATAATGCTTTTATGACTTATTTGAAACATTTTTAGTTCTTAAATCTTTTATCTTTCAGATTTAAAGAAACTTTCTCTCTTAACTTGTCTATAATTTACAGATAGAGATTGGTAAAGTATACTTTTGTGAACAAAAGTGGAAGCTTTTAGCATTTACTTGTTCTCCCTGGTTGATTGCTCCAAAATTTCAGAAACTATTCATGACTATTCCTATTATTTTATGGCACTGTAGTTGCTTGCATAATTTCAAGAAGAATCTGATCTCTTTTAACAGGATATAATTGGAAAACACTGGTTATATTGCCAAGACTTTGATTACAATATCATATTTAGAATGTGTATAGAATGCTCAGCTTCAAGTTTTCCCAGCTGTTCAGTGAGTAAATAAAAAATTGTCACCTCCTGGCAAGCCCAGGCATCTCAAGATATTAGGTATTGCAGGTGAAATCTAAAATCTGCCTTGATTTGGCTTCTTAGCCTCAAAAAGTTTTTAAATCTGAGATTACTATGTGGTCAACTCGCTATTTTTGTAGACAAAATTTGATAAAACTAAGCTTGTATTGCAAACAAATTTGTCTTATTCTGATTATCTTTGGTAAAATCAGAAAGTTATATTTCTAAAAAGAAACTACACTACACCCATTATTAGAATATAGCCTTCTGTATTGTTTTTAAGTCTTTATTATCTACTTGTAGATTGGACTAGATCCAGTATTCTTCTTGTCTCCTCCAGTTCAACTTTCTTTCATGTAATGACCAAGAACAGGAAGCATTTTAGTTCCTAAAGCCCTATAAACTGCAATTAAATAAATTGCAAAAGACAAGTCTCATGCTTGATGTATGGATCACACAGCAAGTTCACCAAATCACATGATGCCATAACCAGAGACAAACTATAAACCTGGGTGAGAAGTCAATGATTTTACACTGTGAATGACTTTTCCCAAGGTGCCAGAGCAAGATTTCATATCAAAATGAGACTCTTACTTCTGTTAATGCTACCTTTTTCAATTGGCAGGATAACGGTGCAGTGATCAGTAGCTTCTGCTGGTAACTTGACAGAACTGGCCTAAGAGATCCTTTAGTCCACCTAGTCAGTGAATTTGGCAATACCCCTAATTCACCCCTTTTACTCACTTTCTGCCCTAATTCAACCCAGTCATGGGATACTAGATGAAAAAATATTGCTCTATGATATCTATCAGCTAAATAAGGAAATGACTGTGCTATTGCTAATACTACATGCTGTACCTGGATAAATTCATCTGGAAAATTGAAACTCATATACTCAAAATAAAAAAAAATAAAAGGCCACATGATTACAAGTGTCACCTAATTTCACATGGTCATTTGATTTATTCAATTAGTTGTCTTTAAGCCTAGGTTCATATCTCAACATCATTAAGCAAACTTGGATTATCATACAACTATCCATTTTACTTTGTATTTTTCTTTTTTAAATGTCGTACCTGTTACTTATTAAATTTCTGCACAAGTACAACTAACAGAATCATGCTGACCCAGCATTGAAATGATAGCCAAAGCTTATGGAAGAAACAAAATTGAACTTAGAAATGGACTCTATGTAGACTTAGCCTGAGAGCCACTCCCTCCGACCTCCCTTATTGCTCAAATGTGGCTCAAAAAGGTTTTGAAATGTATTCCTAGTCACCAATTACTCCCTCCAACGTGGGATAGACCAAAAACCTGGCATGGCTCCATCTCCGCACTGAAGGACATCAAAGCTTAATTAAAAAATGATTGGTCAGTGATGCTTTTGGATAAAATATTTTCATGAAATTATTTCATGAAATTATGAATTTCATAATTAAAAAGTGGGAAATGTGAAAGTTGCCAAAATCAAAATGGAGTCACTTTGTGTTAAAAACCCTGACAAATAAATCCGGGAAAGGCCATGAAGGAAAAGTTCTCATGCACTGATAACAAGAGCTATCACAAAAGACTGCACGAAACACAACCTTGCACAAAGGCCACCACAATCTTAGACAATGGAACACTTGGGAATCTGCCTGGGAACTGCCTATCTATTCTTGGACTGGCACCACCCTTGTTATTTATCCTTGTAGCCAAGGATAATTATCTCAAAACAATTATGTAATCCTACTCATTTTTGCTTTCGAAACCTTTGTCTTCTTTTACCTCCCTGAATATATGCACATAGTTTACAATGGCAGAGGTATTCCCACTGCAATGCCCACTCCTAAATATTCTCTTTTAGAGAGTCCCTCTTATTTAAATTGGCACATGCATGTGTACATATTCATTTGATTTGCCAAATAGACATTAAAAAGAAAAAAAACTAATCACATGAAAAGGTGCAGAAGAAAGTATTTGAAAAGTCCTTTAGGTAGAACCAAAACAAACAAAAAAACTTAGCAAAATAGGAAGAGAATGGATAGGGCAAGCATGGTTCTATATGGTAAAAATATAAAAGCATTCATTAAAAATGGTGAAAATGCCAAGGATATTACTATCACTAAATCACTTCATCGTATTAAATACTTTGGCCAGTGAAATAGGAAAAGGACAATTTCCCAAACAGGTCTCCCTTTTGTGTTTTTATTAACACTTCCTACAATCAATTTTTAACCAACAGTCGGAGGGATTTTTTTGTTACATCTTTGCTGAAACCAATTCACTTTGATCTCAATTTTCTTAGCATGAGATCCAAACATGTTACAATGGCCTACAAGTAATTATCTGGCTTAAGAAGGGTTCCATGGAGTAATGTTTAGCACTCTGGACTCTGATCTGGCTCTTTTTTCCTCTTGAACATTGTTACTCTGTTCTAGCTACACTGGCCTTGCTTGAGTGCCTGCTCTTTCTAAGATATTTGCAGCAGTGTTTCTTTTACCTGGACATGGAACGTCTATGGTAGAACTTCTACTTACTTCATTCATTGCTGGATATTTATCTGCAGTGAGTTCTACTCCTGCAGCCCTGGCAATTTACAACACCCCGCCACCAACCCCTACACTCTAATACCTTCCATTCCACTTTATTATTTCTTTATCAAGAGCACTTATCACCTAACATTCTAAATAGTTTACCTAATTATTATTATATAGCTGTGGTGACCATGGACTATATTATCTGAACCAGCAAAATTTGAAGAAGGATAGAGGTTGCTATTAACAGTATGTCATGAAAAGAGGCTTACATCAGAGCTACCGCAGGCAAACGGAGCTATGGTTATTCACCCTATGGCATGTTATCTACTTTTTTCAATAATGTAAGTTCCATGAAAGAAAGGGTTTTGTTTACTTTGTTTACTGATGTAATTCTAGTGGCTAGAATAGTGCTGGCCAAAACAATGTTTGTTAAATAAAGAAATAACCAACTGTCTTTTTTTTAGTCATAAAAAATCATCTTTCTCCCCCAAAATACCCTGTAATTCTAAAAGTAATTAAATATTCTTGATCAGTTGACTACGTAACAGATGGAATTCCTAAAAATTCACATTACTCGAGTTGTCAGTTGTTCAGCAGGCAGGAATTATTCCTAGGGTGTACAGTTCTGTTCATATGGCTTTTGATATGATTCCTTAAAATGAAAAGTTTAGAATTTTGGCACAATACCAGGGTATTTTTTGTTGTTTTTGTATATAATATATTTTCTTTAAATTTTAAAGTTTGTTTTCCTCTCATTTGAAAATTAGGTGGAATTTTGCAAAATGAAATGGAGAAGCAGGTGTCAGCAACTAGAACATACACAGGCTGGCAAATGCAAAACAAATAGACCAACAAAGCATTTGGAGTCTTTACATTCTTGCCAGTCTGATGCCTTAGCACAATCTGCAAAGTGCTGTGAGGATTGTCCTTATGTTTATTCATCGAATAAGAAATATTTGCAAATTTCTCTTTCCCCTTTGGATATAAAGTTCTGTGGAATATGATAAAGTAAAAGGAACATTTGAAAGACAGAATCTGCATACATATTTCCATTACAGGCAATAGGAATATTTGTGACTTTTCATCATTCAAACACTATAGGAATACATATTTAAAAATTTACTAGTAGTTATTTTTTGCAAGAGTATAATCAATAGAAACCTTTGGGGAATTAGGTATATTTTTAAATGCAATTATTTTAAAAACTAACATTCTAACAATTTAAATCCAAATCCAAGATAGATGCACGATAGAAAAAAATGAAAAATTTATATCTGGTTCGTACCACTAAATTGAACCCCTAGTGGATATTAAAATCGTAAAAATAATAAATATTGGTTATTTATAATCTTCAATAGAAAATTCTTGGTGCTGAACTAACCTTTTAAGAAATAAATTTGATTCTTGTGTCATTAACTTCGGCAATATATGTTCCTTGCCAGTTGCTGTGCAAATGTAGGCCATTTAGAACAAATAAGGTTGTCTTAAAACCTGTACATTATATTCGTTTGTCTTCTAGCTCGCAAACTCTGACTCTGTTTGCATTGCCTGAAACCTATGAAACAAAGCCTGTTGCTACTTGCATTAGAGACTGATAAATACAGATACCCATACATATTATATACTGTATATATCTTGTTTATATACAAACATATCAAATATGCACATATATCAAGATATACACACAAATCTTCACACATGAACACACAGTAGATACATAAATTCTGATTGCCAACACTACATCAGTTGGGCAGTTGGTTTAAAAATTGCTTTAAAAATAAGCACTCAACTACAGTAAGTCTTCCTCTTCACTGTTGAAAATAAAGGTCACATGATGCTTCCTCAAGATGTTTAGAGGCAGTTAGTACAATCCTACACTAGTACAATCCTAGCAATACTGTTCTACAGTTGCTCACATGAGTCTGAGAATTCACCTGCAAGAGGAGTATTCTAAATTGTTAGCTGACAGCCTGAGCTAAAATAGTTGCTAACGTAGTAACTAGAAAGTAGTTGAAGTCACTCAGGAATCACGTGTACAAAGAATTGATTTTTTTTTTCCTGTAGACAGATAACACAAACATATCTGGACATACTATCCTCATGTTACCCTCAAATGTCAACAAGGATATTGCACATTTGTCTAGTGCTATCTCTCTTTCTGTAAATTCATAAAAGATCCCTTGCACAGATTTGTATTCATCACAACTCTCTTCCAAATAATGAAAAACCAGTCACAAATAACAAAAAAGTTTCTCAGTAAATCTGGAATTGTAACAATCACCCCACCAGAGAAGTCAATTGAATGTAATAGAGGAAAAAAATGTTTTTTCTCCAGGCAGATTGGAGATGAGACCTTGATATTACTAGGGGATAGCTACATCAGCTTGCTTATCCTCTCTAAGCCTTAGGTCTGCTGCCTCTAAAATTGGAATAATTTATAATTTGCATACATGTGCTGAATATTAAACGAAATAAATATTAAAGTTGTTTTCAGCTCATTCCACACTATGTGTTACCATACCCTTCAAAGGTTAAAAATTATGATTTTACCTTAAATATTTAAGTGATTTGAATTTTACTTTATTTGAAATAGCTTAGAAGTATTTTAATTTTTTGTGGTTACTAGAAAATGAAATGTATAAGGCACAAATCTTTAAACTTTTTCCCCTTAATATCATTAATAATAGAGAAAAGGAAGAATGAAATTGAAGTAGGATTGGAATAGTATTAATGCTATTAATATTTTTGCAAACCATTGAGTTTATAACTACCTATGCAAGCAACCCATTTTTCCCCAGTGAATCCAGTCTTCTCTAAAATAATCACATTTTTTTCTGTTCTTCACAAATACATTTTCACTATCAAGCATTTTGTTAGTTATCAACATTATAAGCTACCAATATGAATAACATAAATAGAAATGGGAAAATATACTTAGTGAATGATATCCATTGTTTCATCCAATTGTAAAGAGTCACCTAATCTTAATTTTCTTATTTATGTCAAGCATTTTTAAGCACTTTTAAATTTACCCATTTATAGTAGTGTCCTAAGGTAACTTTGTCTGGAGCCTGACTGCTCTCTTTAAGATATGACAGATACCTACTTACAGGGCTTGCAAGTTTTCAACTATTTCTTAAAATTCACTTATAAAGCCAATTTTTAAACTTTCCCTAAAGGAAGCTCCAAGCACTTAATTAATTTGCTTGTTTAATTATATTTTTCATTGCATTGCTCCCAGCCAAGAAAGTTGCAAAACAATTTGGTCATATTCATTCACAATTTGCATTATTGGCTTTAAAATATTGCTCTGAGTGATATTTCCATTTATTTATTTCTTGGGATTTTATCTCATAAGAAACAAAAAATGCAGACTCTTGAAACTTCAAAGAAATAAAATCCATATTTTAAGTAAGCATCTACATAAATTTCACTTTTTTTTAGTTTAGCTAATGAATACAGTGCGATTACAACAGCCTCCTGCGAAGCAGGAGCATGCTTTCTCAACCTCTATTTCTAGTTACTATGAGTTTTTATCTACCTTTATTGATCGCAATATTATGTATTAAACATGCTTTCATCTCTGATTTCTATCCCAGTTTTTAAGAGTAAAACGTTCATGTGTTATGTTTTAAATGGGAAAATATCATAAAATAAAAAAATCCATATATATATACCCATATATATATATCCATATAGTTTTTTATATATATATGTGTATATATATATATATATATTTGCCTCATTATGTAACTTTCTGAAATAGTATTTTAAATTGCCTGCAATTCCTTTATTTGTAATAAGTGTGTGGGGCAGCCAGTCACCAAACCACTAAGGATGATCAGATGGGATTACGAAATAACTAAGTTGTTTTTATTTTTTTTATCTTTTTTTTCTTTTTTTCTCTAGTCAAGGATGTCAAAGCAGAGACAAAGTTGTTTTTAAAGCCAAATATGTTAAAATTTGAGACCACATTAAAAAAGAAGTTTCTATTTTTGCTATTCTATGTGACCACCTCTAGCTATATAGATGAGTAAATTGATTCCATCTCATTCTAATTCCAGTATAATAATATTCTTTTCCTGCAGTGCTCATAATTTTAGGCTAAAGATAAGACTTTTAAAAAAATGTTTTTCAATGACTACATAATTATTGGGGCATTAACAACCCTGAGATTGACTAACATGGGAATCTTGATTGATTAGTTTGCTTGTGGCAAAATCTTTAAGAGGAAACATATTCAAAATGTTTGGTTACTTTGTTTAGAAAGTTAGGAAATGAGAGTCACATACTAGTGTGATGCAGTATAAATTAACTGTCACACAGCATGGTTGTATTAACATCTCATATTGATAAAGTCTGACTAAAGTGGAGCTGGGAATCATTGAAATACAATTGTCTTCTTTGACATTTAATGACTTTTATTATTATAACTAATGAACCCCAATCTTTCTGACATATTTAAATGGAATCATTACATTGATAATCACTTATCATCTATATTAAATTAAAACTGTGAAACAGTGATTATTAAGATACTCCGATGTATAACATCCTCAAATTTGAACTTTTTATATAAAATGCACAATTCTTCAACATTTCTTAGTTCTGTGGGTGTAAGTTTTATTTCAAGAATTACATGATTATTTTATCTTTGAATAATGGATTTGACTTTTTTATGACATTCACTCAACAGTAGAAAGAGCAGTCTATGGAGACTCATTCTCCTTTATGCTTATGTCTGTAACAGATGTTTTGTATGGTTCCAAAAGTTAATGTCCCCTATATAATTGAGAAAGTTGATATTAAAAAATTAAGGGAAAAAAGGAATAAATTTTAGGTGCTTTATCTTACAGAGGCTTATAATCACCTATTCTAATAAAATAATTGAGCATATAGGAATGCTATGCCAATCTGAGTCTTTATTTATGTATAAAAAATTAATTAGAGAAAACTTACTATCTCATTGGCTCTTTGAAAGGTATATAAGATTAAAAAGAAGACACATCTCTTCTTTCAAGAGGCATATGTTACTAGTGGTTTAAACTGAAATTGCAAACAAAGATAGCAATTGTGTTTGAGTGTCTGAAATACTGGGAATTTTACGCCTAATCATTGATGTTTTAAACTCAGAATCATCTAACTTACAAAATGATAAGAATTTTATAGCAACATTTAATTTAAATACTTATTCAATTCAAGTATCCCCTACTGCTTAGAGGTTGCAAACTGGCCATGCATGTGCTTTATACTGGTAGAGGTTTTGTTTGGCTAAGAAAATACTGGTCCACAAGTAAGTGTGTGCATGTGTGTGTGTGAGATTTAATTAAATTTATTTTCAAATATTCAATATCATAAAACATTTCAATTTTTTAAAATTTATGATTGGAACATAATAATTGTACATATTAATTAGGCACAACAGGATGTTTTAATACGTGTATACACTGCATATGATCTAATCACTTAAGGTTTTAACCTTCATCATCTTAAACATTTATCATTTCTTTGTGATGATGACATTAAAAATTCTAGCTGTTTTGAAATTTGCAATACAATATTGTTATTATAAATAACAATTTATTAAAACAACAATTTTAAAATAAACAAATTTATTTATTTTACTCTTCTATATAACATTGGAACTTATTCCTCCTATTTAACTGTGAGTTTATACCCATCGACCAATCTCATTACTCATTATTGATCTGTTAAGGTTTTCTGTTTCTTCATGATTCTGTCTTAGGAAGTTGTATTTGTCCAGAAATTTATTCATTTGTTTTAGGTTTTCTAATTTGTTTGCATACTTTTGTTTATATTAGTTTCTGATGGTCTTTTGTACTTTTATGTCATCAGTTGTTATGTCTACTTTTTTACCTCTTTTTTCCTACATAAGTCTTTCCTTTTTTTTCAGTGTAGCTAAAAGTTTCTTAATTTTATTTATCTTTTCATAAAACCAAGTCTTTATCTCTTTGATTTTTTACACTGATTTTTTAGTCTGTATTTCATAGATTTCTGCTCTAATCTTTACTATTTATTTCCTTCTACTAATTTTGGGTTTGTTTTTTTCTTGTTTTTCTAGTTCCTTGAGGTCCAATGTTAGGTTTTTTATTTGAGATATTTCTACTTTTTTGATGTAGGCATTAATTACTACAGACTTCCCTTTTAGTACTGCTTTTGTTGTATCCCGTAGGTTATCCATTATCATTTATCTCAAGGAATTTTTAAATTCTTTTTTTAATTTCTTCATTCATCCATTGGTTGTTCAGGAGCATGTTGTTTAATTTTCATTTATTTGTACAGTTTCTAAGTTCTTGTTACTGATCTCTGGTTTCATTGAATTATAGTCCAAGAAGATACTTAATGTGATTTCATTTAAAAAAAATTGTTTAGACTTTGTTGCCTTTCATATGATCTATCCTAGAGGATGTTCCATGTGCTGTTGAGAAGAATGTATGTTCTGTAGAGGTAATGTTCTGTTAGATCCAATGTCTGTTAGATCCATTTGGTCTAAGGTGCAGTTCAATTTCACTGATTCTTTGTTGATTTTCTGTCTGAGTGATCTTTCCATTGCTGAAGGTGGGTTGTTGAAGTATCCCACTATTATTGTATTGCAGTTAATCTTCCTCTTTAGATCTATTAATATATGCTTTATACACTTAGGTGCTTCGGTTGGGTCCACATACGTTTACAATTCTTATATCCTGAATTGATCCTGTTAGCATTGTATGATGACCTTTTTTGTTTCTTGTTACAACTTTTGAATTACAATATTTTATTTGATATTGTTATACTATATCTATTCCTGCTTTCTTTTGGTTTCTATTTGCATGAAATATATCTTTTTCCACCCTTTCACTTTCAGTTTATGTGTATCCTTAAAAATGAGGTGAGCTTCTTGCAAATAGCATAGAGTTGGGTCTTGTTTATTTAATTTATTCAGTCACTCTATGTCTTTTAATTGAATAATTTAATCCATTTATATTTAACACAATTATTAATAAATAAGTCATAGTACTGGAATTTTGTTACTTGTTTTTAAGATTTTCTGTAGTTTCTACCTTTTTCTCTCTCGCTCACTGTCTTCCTTTGTTATTAGATGATTTTCTTCAATAGTGTGTTTTAATTTCATTCTTTTTTAAAAAATTTTCATGTATCATAAGTTTTTGCTTTGTTTATTGTTTACAATAAATGTCTTGTAGTTAAAACAAATTACTTTAAACTCATGGTAACTTACCTTTATTATAAAGATAGAAAAGAGACCAAAAAAAATGTTAAAAACTTAAACTCTACACTTTAACTCCATTCTCCCCACAATGAGAATTTTTTTGATGTCCCATCTTTTATATTTCCTATCTCTTCTCAAATTATTAATAATATAATTACTATTTTAATAGTTTTTCTTTTAGCCTGGTTTATGATCCATGTTTATAATATTAGAATATTCTGAGTTTGTATATATACTTACTCTTACCAGTGAGTTGGAAATCTTCAGATGTTTTCTTGTAACATGTTAGCATCTCTTCCTTTCAATTTGAAGAGCTCCCTTTAGCATTTCTTATGAGACCAGACTAGTGGTGATAAATTCTGTCAGGTTTTATTTGCTTGGGAAAGTTGTTAATCTCTCCTTCATGTCTGAAGGATAGTTTTGCCAGGAACAGTATTCTTAATAGGAAGATTTTTTTAAAAAATTTAGTGCTTCTAATATATCATCCCACTCCCTCCTAGCCTGTAAGGTTCTGCTAAGAAGTCTGTTGCCAGGTGAATTGGAACTCCTTTATGTGTTATTTGCATCTTTACTCTTGCTTCTTTCTAAATCCTCTCTTTATCTTTGACATTTGAGAGCTCATTTATAAAATGTTATGGGGTAGACATTTAGGTTGAATCTGATTAGTGACTTTTGACCTTTCTTAACCTAGAAATTTCTATCTTTGTGAAGATTTGAGAAGTTTTCTGTTATTAGCTATTTGAATATGGTTTCTATTCCTTTGACATTATCAAGTCTCCCTTGAACCCCAATAACTGAAATATTTGCTCTTTTGCTGCTGTCCTGTAATTCCCATAATCATTCTTCATTCCTTTTCACTCATTGTTTTCCTTTTTTCTCCTCCAACTGTGTTTTCTCAAATAGCCTATCTTCAAATTCACTTATTCTTTTTCCGTTTGATTAATTCTGTTATTGCTGTCCTGTATTGCATGTTTCATTTTGTTCATTGTATTTTTCAGCTCCAAAATTTCTGCTTTTTTTAAATTATTTCAATGTCTCTGTTAGGTTTCTCTGATAAATTACTAAATTCTTTCTCCATGTTTTCTTGAAGTTCTTTGAGTTTCCTTAAAACAGCTTTTTTGAATTCCCTGTTTCAAAGATCATACATGTCCCTTGTTTTAGAGTCTGTCTCTGGCACATTATTTTGTCCAATTGGTGAAGTCATAGTACCCTGAATGTTCTTAATATTTCATAAGTATTAAGAATGTCATCCCTCCTATGACATTGAGGGATTGCGTATTTATTCTAGTTTTCACAATTTGGCTTTATTTGTGTCCATCCTTCCACAGCTTCTAAGTAGACTCATTATTATGTCCACTGAGCCTGTGGTCATTGCCACTATATCGGAATTAGTGTCCTAAGCCAGGATTGCCACAAGCCCACAGTTGGTATGTTGTAACTTTTATAACATTAGGGGTGATCTAAGGCCAGGTTTACTGTGAGTCTAAGATTGGTGTGTTGTTTTGACCCATGTGGACCATGAAAGGGGCTGAAGACAGTAGTCCCTCTTGCCGGGTCCCTGAGTTTCTGCCTGTGGCCAGGGTGTGTCCACAGGCTTCTTCTATGGTCCCTGTCCTAGAGTCAGGTGCTGCAGTTCTCTGATTGCCTCTGGACGTCACTGTGGTGGGGCCAGCACTGCGATTCATGACAACATTTCCCATGCCTACTTTCCTCTTTTTACCCGCATAAGTCCAATGTCTGTCTTCTTGCTCTGCCACCTGGGGTTCTGGGGAGAATGGTGTGAGCAGTTGCATGGCCACCTCAGGCAATATGATTCTGGATTATACCCAAAGCCCACAGCTTCAGAGACCAGAACAGCACAGGGATAGGCACAGGGTCCATGCTGCTAAGGCTTGCCTACTGCTGAGGTTTATTTGTGGCTCATGTATACTTCAAATGATGCAGACAGGAACAAGAGTCCATCCTGCCAGGGCAGCCAGTCTGTAACTGGCACTGGGTTGGGGAGGGGGTGGTTTCCACAGGCTCTGTCCATGGATGGCAGTCTGGGATCAGGGACCATTGTGTTTTACAGTGTTGGATTTCCCTGTGGCAGACCCAGCACTTGGTTCCAAGGCAAAGTACTGTGCTTACTTCTCTTTCCTTCTCCCAGCAAATGGAGTCACTCTCTGCACTGTGTGGCCCGAGGTTGGGGAAAGGATGATGGGGTTAATTCCTTTGCCACCAAGGCTGACACTAAAATGGGTCATACCCAAAGGCCAGCAGCACAGCCTTGGTGCATGCCCAGGTCCACTCTGCTATGACTGCCTGCACTCACTTTCCTCTCTGTCCTCGAAGCTAGTTGTGTCTCTCTCCTTGATGTGCTATTGGAGTCGAGGAAGGGGTGATATGTGCAATGCAACTCTATCCTCTTTATGTTCCTCAATGTACCTTTTCTTATTATTGTGCTAAAATAAGGTGCTATAATCTCTCACTTAGAGTTCTTAGCCATTGTGAAAGTCTTTTCCTGCCTGGATGGTTGCTTAATTTGATGTTTTTTGGGGGAACACAATCACTAGAGGGTCTTATTCCACCATCTTGCTTGCTTCCTCCAACTTCAGATTTGCACTCTTCTAAAAACTACTAATGAAGTACCCATGTTTGTCCCTTTGCAACACTCTTGCAGAGCAGAATAATATCCACCTATGAGCTAGATCATAGCACTGAATATTTTCCCACCAATCACCCCCCCATTGATATTTTTGGCATTCAGTGTCAGATATATTTGCCCCATGTCAGCAGTCATTGATCACCAAGCTTTTTTTGAAGTTTTCCTCATGGCAGAGTCAAGAAGAAAGTAACACTTTTACGGAATCCATAACTCCATTAAAACCAAATATTGTAAAAATATCAATCTGCTTAATAATTCTTGAAAACGTTAATCTTACATCTAGCTTGATTCATTCATTTATATCATCTTACTACATCGTCTTACATCTGTGGACATTTTTATTCTCTGTTCTACAACATTTCCAAAGGTGATTATACAAAAATTGTTTTATTACCTTATGTGTTGGGAAAACTGCTTCTACAGGCAGCTCATGCCACTGAGGAATAGCTGCAGCTATTAAAACTATCCTACTTTTAAATTTTTTTTTATTAAAATCATGATTTCTATAACATACATTTAAGTGAGATCTGCTTGCTGCACCATAAAAGTTTGCAGATCACAAATGCATGTCCATGATCACAAATACATAATCAACATGATGCCTCTCTGAGTCCAATCATTTATCTGCATTAGAGTAATGAATCATCATAGAATGCAAACTAAGCCTTCAGAAAGATGTTGTTTAAATATCTCCCTGTCATCTGAATTCATAATCATGATGTGTACTTCCAAATAGACTAGAAAACATGACCTTCAGTTATAAAACACAATTATTTACATGGATATAAAGCATGAGATTCTTTTACAATTATAATAAATTCAGAATAAAGAATCAGAATTTTTTAAATAAAATGTGCTCCGAGAAGCTATCTAAATGATAATGAATATTTTCAATAAATGTTGCAATGAATTATAAACAAATATCGCATTTCCTCCTGGACTTGCGCCCTGGTAGCCCCCTCCCTGACCAGCAGAGCAACCTGCCAATAGAGGAGCCTGAGAAGAGTGAAGTGGGCTGAGACTGTGCTCCTTGGACTCACTGTCTCCTGACAGCCTCAGGAAAACAGTGCTTCTGCAGCTGTGTTCCAAGGCCTGTGGAAGAGGAGGGAGCTCTGGACTGAAGAGTGCAATGCCAGGGCTAACGTTCCTCCCTCTCCATGATTTTAAGCCAATCTTTCCCCCTCTGGTGGCTACGGTTTCCTTATCTATAAAATAAAAGTTCATTTAGAATTAAAAAAATTAGATTTAGATGCATGCATATCTAAAAATTTAGATATGCATACATCTGAAACTTTAAAGTGTAACTTACATAAACAATTAAAGTACCTAGGTTAACATTCTGGGGTTACTAAATCTACTTAGGATAACCAGGTAGCTATGCACTATAGCCAGTGCAACTGCATACGCAAAATAGAATAGCATGATGTATTATGTTGAAAAATGCAAGATATATGCTTTATTAAATATCAATAGAATACATTAGACTAGGAAACAAATGTTAATAAGTAAAATTATTTATACTTATATATAAAATTATGATTAGGTAAAACTGTTCTAAGGTAAAATATCTAACCTAACGTTTTGCTTATTTTTAATTGGTTTGGATAGCATTAAGTTATTAAATTGGAGTAGTTCTTCATTTATTCAGAATACAAATATTTATTTGTATTCTGAAATATTTGTAAATATTTGTAAATATTTTCTCCCAATATGTGGCTTATATTTGAATTTCTATAACAATGTCTTTCAAAGTCCAAAGAGTTTATAATTTTGATGATGCTTAATTTTTCTTTTCTTTTCTTTTAAGGATCGTACTTTTGGTGGTTTATCTGAAAAATCTTTCTAATCCATGGTCATGAAGATTTTCTTCTGTGTCTTCTTTTAGATACCTTATAGTCTTAGCTTATATTTAGGTTTATGAATATTTTTGAGTTAATTTTTATTTAGGATAGGGGGTGTCTAAATTCATTTCTTTTGCATGTGAATATACAATTGTCCTAGCAACAGTTTAGAAATATCCTTTCCCCATTTGTCTGCACACCTGTGACTAATTCCTGTTACCGTGAATGTAGAGGTATTTTGGGACTGTCAATTCTGTTTGATTGATCTCTATACCTGTTCTTGCACCAAACCTATGCTATTTCGATTACCATGTCTTTATAATTTCTTTCCAATTAATACAAATTTTAGCTTCAATTTGTCAATATCTATAAAAACAGCTGCTAGAATTTTGGTAGTGAATGTGTTGAATTTAAGACCAATTTTTTTTTTTTAGAATTGCTGTCTCAACAGCATTGACTTTTCTAGACCATAATTTCTCTCAGCAATAAGTTTTGTACTTGCTTTGCTAAATTAATCATTTTGGTGTTATTATAAATGGATTTTTAATGATTTCATCTTTTGATTTAAAGGATTGAAAATGGAAAGTAACGAAAATAGAGAAGGAGCTACACAAATAAGTATTCACCATTCTAAATTTAATATCTATGCTATATTTTTTTGCTTAAAAGAGTTCAATTTTTAATAGTTGATGAATGCCAGAACAGTTAATCATTAAAATGGATTTAAGTATATATTGTTGATATTATTCTGCTTGATGTTCATAGATGTTTCATTACACTTTTCTCCTTCCCTTAGAGACAAATGAAAACACCAAGATTGCAGAACAATAAATAAATATGAGTTTTTCGTAGTTGTTACTTACGTAGGTGAAATTAGACAAAACGGAATGTAACGCTTGTTATTTAATAATACTATGTGACAAATTATGGTGCTAAATATAATGCTTATTAATGTTTTCTAAAAACATGGGAAACATCAGAAAAGTAAAATTTGGAGAAATTTAATCTTAAATGTATTTATGTATGCGTATGTTTTTTTTAAACCTCAGTATTGGGTAACTCAAATTCTGTTTCATAGTTTCAATGTAAAAAATACTCCATATAATCAATTGGCTATAATTCTAATCTCCTGATTTGTGTATTAATGAGGATGTTATTATAATTCATTATCCAAAATTAATATTTGTTTTAACAATATGTACTTATATATCATAAAATTTTTCATTGCTAAAATTGTATATTTAAGAAAGTTTATCTAGTATTAAAAGGCAGGAGCATGTCTTAAACTATTAAATTAAAATGTAAAATGAGTAATATATTTTCTTATGTGGATAATTAGTCTCTTTGGGACATTTACTCAAAAGTAGGTCATATTTTTAATATACTGTACATTCTGGTCTAGTGTGTGTGTGTGTGTGTGTGTGTATGTGTGTGTGTGTGTATATATATATATATATATAGAGAAGAGTTGATTTTGACCTACCCAATTATGTTTTTAAAATTTATTTACATTGACTTTTAATTAGAAATTATAAACTTTAATATATTAGGATTTTTTTATTTCCTCTATCTTTAATTTATGTTTCTCAATAGAGTGAGTTTGTTTTATATTTGTTAAAGACTTTTGATTACATAATCTCACAGGACAAAGAACACAAAACCATCGAAGTTTATGTATTAAAAATTTTCTCATAGTGTTTTACTTTGATTTTTATCTTAAAAAACAGAAACAAATTTTAAGCCACATATTTTTAGAGTATATCTATGTTTTACATTTATAACATAATCTAAATCATCAATAATTATGAACTATTTTCATAATAACTATAACTAAGCATTGAAATAAGTTAATTTATACTGTTATTAATGTTACTCCTTAATGTCAAGTAAAGCAATTATCTATAAGTTAGACTTTATTTCTGTGACTGCTATGGCACAAATGAAGAAGCAAAAGCACCAATTAGGTCATCTCATCTGTGAAAAACTCTGTCCAACCGCTAAGTGTAAATTAACTCGAAGTCTCCAGTGCTTAGGATCTTCCGAATCTACCTACACTCCTGAGTAGCAGCTAAGCTACTATCAAAGAGGCCCCTAGGAAATGGCTGACCAAGATGGCGGTAAAAAGATTTGGCCATTTCCACACAGCACAGGGACTTCTTTAATGAATGATATTTGCTCTGAGAACTCTTCATTGGATTGGCTCAGAATTTGTCAAATCAGAGTCATGGTCTGATCATTGACCCTAAACAAAAAAATTTCTCTTTTTTTTTTTCACAAATTGTACTGCCTAATATACTTTTGCAATTATTTTTTTCACAGATTTGTTGAAGTATAATGGACCAAATACGAATTGTGTATATTCAAGGTGTACAACATGATGATTTGGTATCTGTGTACATCGTGTTATGATTACCATAATCAAATTGATCAACACATTCATCATCACAAAAAATTATCCTGTGTCTATGTGTACATGCATGTGTGTGTGTGTGTATGTATATGTGTGTGTGTGTTAACGATATTTAAGATCTACTCGTTAGCAAATTTCAAGTATACAATACAGTATTATTAGCTATAGTCAGCATGCTGTACATTAGATCTCCAGTACTTATTCCACTTATAACTGAAAGTTTGTACCCTTTGACTAACTTCTCCCCATTTGCCTCATCCCCTAGCCTCTAGCAACCATTGATCTACTTTCTGATTCTATGAGTTTGATCTTATTAGATTCCTCATATAAATGAAATCACACAGTATTTGTCTTTCTGTGTCTGGCTTCTTTCACTTAGCATAATGTTATTTAGGTTCATTTAGGCAAGATTTTCTTCTTTTTTATGGCTGAATAATGTATCCTGTTGCATATAATTAAGAACATGCATACCTGCAATAGAATATGTATACATTTTTTGTGCATGTATATGTATTTATACACTGGTATATATATTTTCTGTATTGATTCATCTGTCAGTGACATGTTTCTACATCTCGACTACTATGAATAATGAACATGGGGGGTGCACAAACCTGTTGGAGATACTGATTTTATTTCCTTTGAATATATAGCCAGAACTGGGATTCCTGGATTGCATGGTAATTCTATTTTTAATTTTTTGAGGAATCTCTATACTGTTTTCTATAATTGCTGTAATAATTTACATTACCACCAACATTGTACAAGAGTTTTCTTTTCTCCACATCCCTGCCAGTATTTGTTATCTCTTCTTTTTGACCACAGCCATCCTAACAGTTGTGAGGTGATATCTCATTGTGTTTTTGTTGCATTTCCCTGAAATTAGTAATATTGAACACCTTTTTATATGCATGTTGGCTATCTGTATGTCTTCTTTGGAAAAAATGCCTATTCAGTTCCTTTATCCATTTTTTAATTATGTCGTTTGGGGTTTTTTTCTGATTTTTTTTTTCTATTTAGTTGAATGAATTCCTCATATATTTTGGATATTAATCCATTATCAGATATATGATGATTGTTTCTTTTGCTGTGAAGAAACTTTTTAGTTTGATGTTGTCCCATTTGTCTATTTTTGCTTTTGTTACCTGTGCTTTTGATGTGATCTCCAAAAAAATCATTGCCAAGGCCAATCTCAAGGACTTTTTTCCA
Organism: Indri indri; assembly: GCA_004363605.1. NCBI lineage: Eukaryota > Metazoa > Chordata > Mammalia > Primates > Indriidae > Indri > Indri indri. The sequence goes on along the minus strand of RJWJ010007926.1, from coordinate 10,255 downwards.
TATGTTTTCTTATAGGAAGTTTTATGGTTTTAGATGTTACACTTAAGTCTTCAATACATTTTGAGTTGACTTTTGTATATGGTGTAAAATAAATGTTCAATTTTATTCTTTTGTATGTGGACATTCAGTTTTCCAAACATAAGTTGTTGAAAAGACTATCCTTTGTATATTCTTGGTATCATTTTCAAAGATTGGTTGGCTGTATTAATATATGCATAAGGTTATTTCTGGACTCTCGATTCTGTTCCACATTTCTGTGTGACTTTTTTTATGCCATTAACTTATTATTTTGATTTCTATTGCTTTGAAATGCAGTTGAAATGAAGTGTGATTCCTCCAAATTTGTTCCTGTTTCTAAAGATTGATTTTTGTATATGGGGTCTTTATGATTCCACATGAATTTTAGGTTTCTTTTTTTTATTTCTGTGAAAAATCCCATGAATATTTAACAGGGATTGCATTGAATCTATAGATCACTTTGCTTAGTGTGGATATTTTAACAATATTAAACCTTCTAATCCATGAACATGGTATCTTTCTATTTATTTGTGTCTTATTCAATTTTTGACCCTGAAGACTCCACTAAAAATTGTTAAAACTAACATACAAATGCAGTAAAGTAGCAGCGTACAAAATCAACACCCCAAAATTAGTTGTTTCTATATACTAACAACAAACTATCTAGAAAGGAAAGTTAAAAAGAAAAAATCCCACTTATAATAGCATCAAAAACCAGTAAAATATTTAGGAATAAATAATACCAAGGAGGTAAAAGATCTGTACACTGAAGCAACATTTCTAATACGAATAAAGTTTTAGTAGTCAGGAAAGATCAAACCAGTCACAATATTACCTTAAACCAAAGCTTAATCCACAGCAATGCCCTAACTCTTCAATTTTGTGAAGGCTGAGGAAGCTGCGGAAGAAATGTTTGAAGCTATCAGAGATTGGTTCATGAGATTCAAGGAAAGAAGTTTTCTGTAAAACATAAAGTGCAAGATGATGCAACAGTGCTGATATAGAACCTGCAGCATTATCCAGATCTAGCTAAGATAATTGATGAAGGTAGCTACAATAAACAACAGTTTTTCAATGTAGATTAAATAGTCTTCTATTGAAAGAAGACGCCATCTAGAACTTTCCATAGCTGGAAAGGAGAAGTCAAAGCCTAGATTCAAAGCTTAAGAAGAAGGGCTAAGTCTTTCATTAGGGTCTAATATAGCTGGTGACTTTTAGTTGAAGCCAATGTTCATTTACCATCCCCAAAATCCTAGAACCATAAGAATTGTGATAAATCTACTCTGCGTATGCTCTAGAAATGGAACAACAAAGCCTGGATAACAGCACATTTGTTTTCGGTGTGGCTTACTGAATATTTTAAGTCAGCAGTTGAAACCTACTACTCAGATACAAATATTTCTTTCAAAATATTACTGCTCATTGACAATGCATCAAGACCTCTGATGGACATACACAAGGAGATTAACATTGTTTTCATGTCTACTAACAAAATCCATTCAGTAGCCCATGGGTCAATGAGTAATTTTGACTTTCAAATCTTATTAATAAATACATTTTGTAATGCTATAATTGCCATAGATAGTTATTTATCTGATGGGTCTGGGCAAAAACTGTTGAAAACTTTCTGGAAAGTATGCATCATTTTAGATGTCATTGGGACCATTTATGATTCATGGAAGAAGGTCAAATTATCAACATTAGGAGGGGTTTGGAACAAGCTTATATTGGATGACATCATGATATGGGATGACTTGGAGGGGTTTAAGACTTCTGTGGAGAAAGTAACTGCAGAGGTAGTGGAAATAGCAAGAGAACTAGAAAGTAGAGTCTGAAGATGTGACTAAACTGCTGCCATCTTCTGATAAAACTTGAATGGATAAGGAATTGTTTCTTGTAGATGAACAAAGAAAGTGTTTCTCTGATATGGAATTTACTCCTGATGCAGATGCTTTGGACATCATTGAAATGACCAAAAAACATTTAAAAAATTAAATAACCTTAGTTGATAAAGCCGAGGCAAGGTTTGAGAGGATTGACTCCAATTTTGAAAGAAGTCTATTGTGAATAAAATGCTATTAAGCATTGCATGCTACAGAGAAATTTTTCATGAAAGGAAGAGTCAATGATGTGGCAAACTTCATTGTTTCCTTATTTTAGGAAATTGCCACAGCTACCCCAACCATTAGCAACCACCACCCTGATCAGTCAGAAGCCATCGACACTGAGGAAAGACCCTTAACCAGCAAAAAGATTAAAACTTTCTGAAGACTCAGATGATCACTAGTATATTTTAGTAACGAAGTATTTTTAAATTAAGGTATGTATATTTTTTAGACATAATGCTTTTGTACATTTAATCAACTATGGTATAGTATAAACAAAGTTTATATACACTGGGAAACCAAAAATATTGCATGACTCACTTTATTGTGATATTCACTTTATTGTGGTGGTCAGGAATTGAATGCACAGTATCTCCGAGTTATGCCTATAATTGTATTCTGATTTTATTTTCCTCAATTTCATATTTGTATGTAATATCAATGATTATTGCATAATAAATTTGCCATGAGACTAATATGTGAATTGTGTTTTTTCAAAATAGTATAATGGCACAGCAATCACAAATATATAAAACTCTGCCAAATTTTATTCGTAAGGATTTTTTAATAGAGAAATTAATGCAAGTTGCAAATAAGTGACTATCAATCTATTCATCATTATTTATGGCAGAAAATGGTCTCAAATCTATTGAAATTTCAATATCTCAGATTCCAAGTGATTCTTGAAGCTTGAAAGCAAAGCAATGCATTATTTACATTCATAGTTTGCTTGCTTTTGAGGAAACTGACATCTGTGAATTTTTTTCTTTCCAAAACACATTAATTCCTACATTGCCTGAATTTAGAGACGAAAAATCTAATGCAGAATAACATTCCCATACTGTCATATGAAAAATACTAAAATTAAAAATATATATTTATTTTCCAGTAGACATATGCTTCACGAATAAGCATGCATCAATGTTTTACACTATAAACATATGACAATTTTAAACTGAGCTTCCTTAAAATATTTTTTTAATTTTTAATTTTTAGCTTAAAATGATATAATGCCTTTTTTGTTGGTGTGCAATTCTATGAGTTTAAATGCATGCAGAGATTCATGTGTCCATAACTGTAACCAGAATACAGAAAAGTTTCTTTTTCCAAAATATTGACTCATGCTGGCCCTCTGTAGTTAAAGCATCCTCTCATCCCTAGTACTGGCAACCCTGATCAGTTCTCTATAAAATTGCCTTTTCTAGAAATTCTTAAAATTGGAATCACACTTTATTTAACCTTTTGAGATTGGCATTTTTACTTTAGCATTATGTAATTTGTATAGTTCTTCCATGTCTGTTCTTTTATATTACTGAATAGCATTCCATTTAATGGATATTCTGTGGTTGGTTTATCCATTCTCATGAAATACATTTAGCTCTCTCCAGGTTTGGGGAAGTAGATAATGGTTCTACAAACATTTCATGTACAAGATTTTCTGTGACATAATTTTTGTTTCTTTCAGTGGAATTTCTAGGTCATGTTGACAGTACATGCTTTTTATAAGAAACTGCCAAACTGATTTCCAAATTGGCTGTACTGTTTTTTGTTCTCACCAAAAATACATGAGATACAGTTACTCTGAATTCTTGCCATCATTGGTGATACTTTGTCAGGTTTGTTTCTTTTTGTCTTAAGGATTCTAGCAGATATATAGCAGTACAGTCATACCTCGGAGATATTGTAAGTTAGAAATCCAAGTGATACATTCTCCTGTGAACAAAATGAAATAGCCCTGAACTGTCATATATAATAGCGAATTTTTTCTCATATGCTTATTATAAATGTTAATATTTTAAATGATATTAATGGAAAACATATTAAATAAAATATTTAAATTAGACATGCACTTTCAAATGAACATAAGACATACTTTATTATAATGATCAAAATACATAACATTTTGGGGTTTTTTTCCGAATATTAAAAGTTCTTATATTACTCCTTTACATAAATGGAGAACTTATTCTTTGCATATATTGAACAAGCTTCAAGTCATTCTTTGTCCAATTTTTTTCCCTCACTCCCCAAATCAGAGGAGAAGATCAAACAAAATTATCAAATTCATGTGTGGATAAAGTTAACATTTACATTTCCTTTGTGTAAAAATATCACATAATATACTTCAAGGTACTTATTTTGATAATAATGAAACAATTTTGGCAAAGTGCTTCAAAATTTAGAAAAAAACTTTTGTGCATTATTTTCCTATTACAGCAAGTATTTTTAGAGAAGGGTTATCAAATAGTAGCTAAGACAGAGAAATTATGTTTATACCTTAGCTCTGCTCTGTTACAAACATGTGACTCTACAAATAAAGTATTAATCTTTCAGCCTTAGGTTTTTTGTTTCTAAAATGGGGATAAGTATTATATGTGTCTCATAAAGTTTTATGAAAAGTGGATAGATGGTATAAAGCAGTATGTGAAACAAGGATAATTTATTAGTGTAAACATCCAGTTGTATTCTAAATGAAAATTCAAAGAAAATTTCATCAATATATAAGAATACTAGAAAATTAGTGTATCAGCCCTGCATTCTGTATCAGTTTGTAGACAATTATATTTTTCTTCAGCAAACATAACACTACTTAGTTTAAAATGGATAACAAAATTTGAAAACCGTTGCTTTTAATGGTTGTTCACTGTGTTTGGTTATGAATGTAATACTTTTGAATGTTCTAAAGTAGAAGCCTTAAAAATATTAATAATAGAAAGAATATACTGCACAGTACATTCAGCTCTAAAATATGATTTCTGGAAGCTCTTGATGTTCTTTCCAATAGTATTTTAGATTATGTTTGCCTGATGAGGAAAACAACCAGTCACTTCGGTCAACGATCTAGTTATCAGATACCCCAGAGGGGGGGAAAAATCAACAAGCTGTATTCATAAATGTTCCCCTTCAAAATTTTGCCTTGCCATTATAAGTAGGTATTCTGAATTTTGAGAAATGTATTCAATCTCTGAAAACTGTTATTTCATAAATTTATGATAAATTGCTGTTTAATATAGTATTTGTAACAGAAGGGTAATCTTTAGTTTACTTTTAAATCCAGTTTTACATCTCACCCCAAGTTATATTTACATCAATTAATGACTTGTAGAATATTTATTTTTATCACATTGGCTTTATAATGCCAGTGAGTTCTACTGGGATGTAGTAAAACTAATGATTAAGAGAGCACGCTCTAGGGAATTGGGTCAATTTTCAACTCTGCCATTCACATCCTAAATAAATGAACTTTGAAAACTTACTGAAATTATCTAAGAGCCTTTAAGGATATTACAGATATAGTAACTGGTTGTCCCTTAGTACAGGGTAAGGCAAGAATGTCCCTTCTTCATGTTTTCTTGGGACTCTTTGCTTGCCTAGATAGTTTTTAGTTCAATCAAGAGAGCTGCTGGATTTTGTTATTATTATCATTATTGTTATTGTTATTATTGTGCATGTTTTTTCCCCCACATCACTGCTGAAATTACCTGGGCAGAGCTCACAGTGAGACTCTGTTGGATTCCTGTTATCATTATAACCTTTCTCAGTGGTTCTTTTTCTACCTCTAGTTAAGTCATTACCATAATTTTTTTTTTCACAGGGACCATTTTGTGCTTATGCCCATCTTCTTAGCCTTAGGACAGCTGTCTGAAGTCATGGCCAAACCTCAAGAGTGTTATTTTTTCTTGCCCCTCAAGCCAGGCTTTTACATGTGCCCCAATTCTTTCTGTTTTCTCCTACACAAAACTACTCTTGCTTGGAGAACTGCATCAGCTCCTTCAGGTTTCTCTCAGGTAAATTAGAAGCCTTTCTAGAAACTATCATTTTTTAATGAAATATTCACTGGCCTGGGATTCATTATTCCTTCATGAAAACTCCATCTTTAGTGATGAATCCTACTGTTTAGCATCTGTATTTGGTGAAACTATAGTACATGCTCCTCACCATGGGTCTGTGAGCTCTGTTATGATGGCTCCAGAGAGAACAGGAACATATTACATTGCTTTCTCTTCCCAGTGCTGACTGCAGATTCTAGTCTGCTCTGGGCAAGTCCCACCCTCTAGGACCGTTATAAAAGTAGGGATGGCAGTATAAGTAGATGGATGCCTAACATGCTCTGGTCCCAGAGCTGCTAACATAGGACGCAAAGAATATTAGCTTGCAGTATTTCCAACTCTTGGTTTATTCTAGTCAGTAATGCTGATGAGTGAAAAAATACAGCACAGGTTGGTATGAAATTATATGACTAGTTACTTACATTGACATCTCCCAATGTTAATGGGAGAAGCAGCAGGCCAGAAGAATCCAGAAATGCTTACACACACGGATTCAGGTTATCTTTTTAATATATTTATGACTACTTTCATTGTCTGTCCTATGTGTCTCTCCCAAATTTCTCTGCAGTCCTTCAACCAAGGAAGAGATAGCTTGTCCATTTATAAATTCAGTTTGTTCATTGGAAAGAGCATTGCCTGGCTAAGAAATTAAATTATTCCCAGTGATTTGTTCTTGTCGTTTAACAGAAACAAGAGTCGGACTTCTCTAGGTTAAGAAAAAGATTCCAAATACAGAAATGTATGGATTCCTACATTTCCTATTTAGTTAAATATGATCTAATAAGAATTAACCAATCACATGAGAACACAGGATATTATGTATAGGAATCAATATAACCAATAAACAGCAATTTGTTTGTGCCTAAAGTCCTCAAAGCCATTGATATTCAAAAACAGTGTAAAATAACCATGCATGAAACAAGTGAAGAAATGACAAATTGTACTGAAAAAAATGAGAAAATAGAACCAGGAAGAAGAAAAAATGTATAACTCTGAATATGAAAATTAACTCAGAAACAAAAACCAATTAATGTGTAAAGCATCACATTAGTCACAAAGGAATAAAAGATTACCTAGAAACTAAGACTATGAATTGAAAAGGCCTGAATAGGAAACTTACTGGGATAGTCTGAGAATTATCCAGACTGAATAAAAGATATGAAACCACAGCTAAAAGGACAACGTACACTAGAAAATAAATAAAAATCAACTATTTTATATACAAATACCATCTGAAACTTCAGCAAAACAAAGCCAAAAATACTATATTAAAATCAGTCAATGAGAAAAGGAAGATTAACAAGAAAAAAAAATTATGATTGAATGACAGGAAGTTTTCCAAAGTCAATAATGTGCTACAGAAAGAAATAGAATAATAACTTTAAAGAGCTTATAATATATGTCTACCTAGATTGCTCTACTCTTGAAATTATTTTGTCAGTAATGAAGATAAAAATGAAAACATTGCAAATAAGCAAAACTTTTTTGTTTTTAATCAAGATAGTATCACACAAAGAAATTCTAAAGAATATATTTCAGGAGTGCTTAAGTTTCAAAATCCTTAATGTACTTCAGGACTGAATAATAAAAGAACAAGTAAACAAATGAGAAGGTCAAAGAGGAGGGGAAGGAAGTAAGAAGGAGGACAAAGATATTTAAAATTGTAAAGTTAAAAGAAATAATGAAGAGTGCTAAAATATTGTATAACAAAAAAGTAACTAGTTGGAGGCAATTAGACTTAGAAATTTTAAGATCTTTTAATTGGGGGAAATTACAGTAGTGACTTTGAATTACTTAATGTTAAAAATATCAAGTACACTTAATTTCGATGGTAACTACTAAAAGAATATAACATAATCAAACTGGAGGAAGAACATATACAGATAGATACAGTATCTAGACATATAGATATAAAAACTAAATAATGTTTACTCAAAGAATACTACTTTAGTGTGCCATTAAGTCATTGTAATTCATTAAGTTAACATATTAGAGAAGATAATTCATATGATCATGTCAAAAGTTAAAGAAAATATATTCAATAAAAATCAGTACACATTATTGATCCAAAATATAGAAACCAGAATCATAAATTCTTAGAATTAATACAAGAGATTTACTTGAAATAAAATAAATACACAAAAATATATTCTACTTATGTATAAAATAAGCATAATTTAAATAAGCGTAATTTAATATAATAAGCATAATTTAAAAATAAGCATAATTTAAACAACAGCAATATAATACCAACTGATAGTTGCACAAATACAACAAAAGTTCAAGGTGCCAATGAATATTTCTAACAAAGTACATTCAGAAACTCTTTAAATAATAGTATAGCATTTTATATAAAGGTATTGTAAATATGCTAGATTATTGACAGATAAATCATATCATGTATAGGAAAACAAGTCAGTTCTTCCCAAATTGAAGTATTGATTCTATACAATTTTAGTGAAAATCTCAATGTCTGTTGCATGGAATTTGACAAAACAATTCTAGTATGTATATGAATGAATAAATAATTAAGAATTGTCAAGGCGCATAACAACCATTTTGCAATAGATTAAACTTTAATATGAAATGCAAAATTATAAACACTTTAAACCTTAATACCCTGTTTTTTTATCTATGGGTAAATATGTGTTTTTAAGGAAAACATGAAAAGGAATAATCTTTAAAAAACAATTATTCTGGAAATCTTAAAGTAAGATTTTGTGTTTTACATGAAAAACACCATAAATAAAGGAATCACACCAATCACAAATAGGAGTAACTGATATTTCCATGGATCTCAGATTCAAAATTTCTAAAAGGTTTAGATATATCACTTTAAGTTAGGCTATTTTTACCAGTTTATGTGCTACAGTTTTCGTAAAATATTCTAGGGAGAATTGTTACAGAATACAATTACGATGTTAAGCTGGGATCCATCAAGCATAGCTTAATTCTTTTTCATTCAAGTGCCTCTTGATTTAGCTCTCAGAGTTGGACAAGACCTAAGAGTCTAAATTAATGGCTTGATTCTGGCCTCGGTTTTCCAGAAACAAAGCTGTTTTGCAAAATTCACTTTTAAATGAATCAAATAGGAAATATGCCTTTTTATTTCTTTCTTTTCCAGATCACTGTAATTACTCACTACAGCCAGTAAACTATGCATATTTGATTTTCCTTGAAATCCAATAATCATCTCCACCATATTTCTCTTCATGTTGATGGCACTTACCATGCCTACTCTGGCTGAGCATCTGCAGGTAGGGCAGATCTGTGGTTCAAAATCTTGGGGTTAAATCACAATCTAAGGCTCAAACAGATTGCAGATGCATTATAATATTGACACACTCAACTCTGTCAGTCAGATGAGGCCTGATGTAATTGAAGACTTCTAGCCAGCCCTCTTTGGACACATTAAGATTTATCTTCCTACCCGGACATGCTATACCAGTTTTAAAAATAATATTTTCTATATGTGTCATGAAATCAGAAAAATTAAGAAGCCATGTGTTGGACGATTGTATTATATCTGCTACTCTTCAGTATTGCTGAGATCAGGAAAACCATTGTAACCATAATGCTGTCCCAAGTATTCCTGACTGAGAGAGCAGAAAAAATATTCAGTTCTTTTCAAAAACTTTGGAATTCTATGCCTCAGTCTATTCCTCACAATAAGTGGGGGAAGAAACAATCTTCAAGGACACACTTAGACATGATTTTGTGAGGCATATGTATCTGCTAAAAACTGGTGTTTAGCCTTTAATATCCTTCCTCTTCATTGTAACAAGCTATTTCTAACTTTTAGATGACATTTGGGATGGACCCGTGTTAGATAAAGGTTTACATATATCAACTGGCAATCTTGTCATATCCTACTTATCTGCTTGTCAATGAAATTAATAGAGATGCTCTAGCAACTTGAATTTCAGCTCACTACAAAGTTGTTTCACACCTTCCTTGCTCAAGCATCCTTTTAAACCATTGCTAACAACATTCCCCAGGTTATGACTCTGATTCCTACACCAAATCTTCATTTAACTCCAAGACCAGATCAACTCCAGGTATCCATGGGCCAAGAAGAGAAGAGTTAAATTTTTCCTTTCATTAAAATAGTGAGTCTCCATGAGAATGAAAATATTTTAATATATGTTTGGTGTGAGGGAAGTTTCTAGATCTTTATGTCAAATGTTTTGGTTTTACCTTTGAATCCCTTACTTTTTCAACTGTTCTCCTAACTTTCTCAAAAGAGCAGCAGTGGTGGTGTGGATTCAACTGTATCTGTAAGTTAGAAAGTAACCCGTGGTG
>RJWJ010007925.1:0-55452 GCA_004363605.1 Indri indri | reverse complement strand
AAAAAAAAAAATTATTTTTAATTAGTGAGATGTGGTGGCATGTACCTGTAGTCCCAGCTACTTGGGAGGCCGAGGAGGGAGGATTGCTTGAGCTCTGGAGGCCGAGGCTACAATTAGCTGTGATCAAGCCACTGCACTCCAGCCTGGGTGACAGCAAGTCCCTGTCTCTAACAAGCAGAGGGGGCCGAGCAGAGGACAGAAGACAGACCCCGTGCCTGGCCCAGCCCCGTCCTCTCGCCGACCACTCACAGTGTGGGGCATGCACAGGGAAAAGCCACCTGTGCCTTCCCAAAGGGTCTATCTGAAAGAATTAAAGCCCCAGGGGAACGGGAGAGCAAAGGAAACTAACATTCGCCGAGCGCCCACTGCACACCAGGCCCGATTATCGCAGCTTATCTTCCCAGAAACCTTTGGAACAGCGAATGGCCCAGAGAGACTCAGTAGCTTGAACAAGATTGCAGAGCAGAGGCCAGATTCAGTCAGGCTCAATCTACAGCCCAGGATCTCCCTACCCAACCCCCTCCCGGAGGGAAACCAGGGCAGTGTCTACACTGAGCTTTGCTGCCCTGCGCTCCCCGCCCAGCTCTGCCCACACTCACACCAGCATCCCCTTGGCCAGCGATGGAACCCACGTGAGGTCTTATTGGCACTAAGTCAGGTTCTCAACCTTGATGCATATTAGATCAGCCAGGAGAGAGTCTTTTAAATACCAGCGCTTGCACTCCAGCCAGCATCTCTAAGTGGTGACCCGACATCAGTCCTCTTTTATTCTTAACCGATGTAAAATTCATCATTTAACCATTATAAGGTGTACAATGCAGTGGCGTCTTAGTCTGTTTTGTGCTGCGTAACAGAATATCCGAGACTGGGTAATTTACAAAGAGCAGAGAGTTATTTCTTACGGTTCTAGAGGCCAGGAAGTCCAAACTCGAAGTCTACATCTGGCCAGGGCCTTCGAGCTGCGTCATCCCACGGCAGAAGGCGGGAGGGTAGGAGAGGGAGCAAGAGGGGGCTAAACTCACACTGAACCCCCCCCGCCCCCCGATAGCAACATTAATCTGTTCCCACCTCTCAACACTGTTGTTGCATTGGGGTGAAATTTCCAACATGTGATCTCGCGGGGGGACACATTCAAACTACAGCAAGTGGTATTTCATATGCTCACAATGTTGTGCAACCACCACCGCTATCTAATTCCGGAACATTCCCACCACCCCAATAAGAAACCCGATACTCCCCAATTCCCTACCTTCCCCTGCCCCTGGCAACCACTACTTGATTTTCCGTCTGTGTGGATTTGCCTTCTATGGACATTTCACATAAATGGAATCACGCAGCCTTTTATGTCTGGTCCATTAGTACTTTTTAAAAACCCCTCGGATGCATTCAGTACACATGCGTCTAGGTTTGACGGCCTGGTGCTGGGACTTTGGTTTTCAAACTTGAACGTGCATCGGAAAAACCTGGAGGAACACAAAGACAGGGTGAGTCGGTTTGGGATGAGGGCTGTGCCAGTGACCCTGCACTGATCACTTACACTGTGCGTCTCAAAACATCACTATGTACCCCACATATGTGGACAATATTATGTGTCAATTTTTTAAAGAGTTTAAAAATACAATCGCCTGGGGTGCTTATTAAAGCACAGGTTGCTGGCCCCACCCCCAGAGCTTCTGATTCAGTAGATTCAGTTGGGGGCTGAGAATTTGCATTTTCTAACAGATCCCCAGGTGATACAGATGCTGCTGTTCCAGGGAACACACTCTGAGAACCACTGCCCTAGGCTAACAGTATTAAGAATCATGAGACGGCCGGGCGTGGTGGCTCACGCCTGTAATCCTAGCACTCTGGAGGCCGAGGCGGATGGATTGTTTGAGCTCAGGAGTTCGAGACCAGCCTGAGCAAGAGCGAGACCCCCGTCTCTACTAAAAAAAATAGAAAGAAATTATCTGGACAACTAAAAATATATAGAAAAAATTAGCCGGGCATGGTGGCGCATGCCTGTAGTCCCAGCTACTCGGGAGGCTGAGGCAGAAGGATCGCTTGAGCCCAGGAGTTTGAGGTTGCTGTGAGCGAGGCTGACGCCACGGCACTCACTCTAGCCGGGGCAACAGAGTGAGACTCTGTCTCAAAAAAAAAAAAAAAAAGCATCATGAGAGTGAAATCATTTCACAAAAATGCAAGTTTTATTGAAAAAAGCCAATTTCTCCCTCCCTCTAGGGAATAAAGTACAGAGACCCACTATGTCTCTCTCCTGGCTGTCCACAGTATATCTCCCACCCCGGCCAGAGTATGCTCTGGCCAAGCCTGATGTCAACTTCCCAGCAAGACCCTGAGAAGACAGACACCCCCCCAGCCCTGGCACAAACCAAAGCTCTTAGATCCTACAGTTAGCCCAGCCAGACAGAAAACAAACCAGATCTCTTCCCTTCCTGTAATGGCCATCAGGCCTGCAATATACTCCTAATGTTCCTCATGTGCATTATTAAAAAGTGCAAGGTATTGCAATGCAGATGATGAGCCCTGCAGGGTTCCTGCAGCAGGAATTATTCATACACCTGACTGTCCACCAACTCCCCAAGGTGTCACTTTAGCCTCCCGTGAGATGAAGTATGCAAAATACTTGATGTCTGGCAGGTGCCCAGTCCTTGCTGGGTCCTCTCCTTCCTCAGGCTGAAGACCTCATGAGGCTTAATACCCAGCAAGGATTTTTCGTTTGGTAGCTTGAAGAGCAAAAGGCTTCGGACACAGAGGACGAGGCTATTGGAGAGTGGTAACATTTCAGTGTTTATGCTGTGAAACAAAGAACTACGTTCTCACAAGGTCTCCCAGAATTATGATCTTCGGGGAGACTCAAACACAAACCTTGAAATGACCCCTCTCACCAAGGAGTTTGTCCAAAATCCTCCTTCCTAGACTCTAACGCCATCTGGTGGTGCCCTCTTGTGGCAGCAGAAATCCTACATTTGAATTACTGAAAACCATATCCTAGCCAAAGAGAGTTTTGTTTTGGGGTTTCTGTGTGTGTGTTGTTTTGTTTTGTTTTGTTTTTTGGGCAATGACTAAGAGCCAAAGGTGTGACACAACAGACTCACACTGGCCGGTGACAGCCGATGGTTAAATTTTCAGGAATTTTGCAAACTGATTTTTTAAGCACAGCCATTATAAAAAGTAAAAGCATATAAACTTACAATTCAATAAATTATATTAAAAGCAAGGGCAATAAATACTTAAAACTGATCACTTCATAACTATTTTGCTACATTTTACTACTATCTTAGTTCTCAGGGTTATTTCCATCTCTTGTGTCCGTGTGGTGGAAATCCTATACAATGGCGGCTACCACACATCTCTTCCCAACTTTGTGTTCAGTGATGTCATGTTGGTATCTGGAAACTGGGCAAGTGGGAGAATACACCACAGAAATAGGCATCTTCAGAGAGCTGCTTGTTAAACGTTACCAGCACACCTTGCTGTAGGAGAGCGCTGAGCAAAGTATTAATAGGAAAGACCCAGATGTTCCCATGAGTTAAGTAAGGATGGGGCAGGGTCTAAAACCACACTGCCCAGTACAGTGGCCATTAGCCACCTGTGGCTGTGTAAGTAGAAACTTAAATAAATTTAATACAACTAAAAATTCAGTTCCCTGGTTGCATAGCTGCATGTGACCGCCTTACTAGAAACCACAGGTACAAAAATTTCTATCATCTCAGAAAGTTCTATAGAAACTAGGAGTTTCAGTTCATGCAAATCGCTTAGCACATTAATTGCTATTATTATTCCTGTTCCACAGCTATTGTCTTCCATATAGTTTTTAAAAAAATTTATAGAACATTTTCTAAGCGCCAGGCACTGTGCCAGGTGCCCAAGGATGACTACATCATGGTCTTGCTCTCAGGAGCCTGCAGATTAATGGTGGAGAAGAAAAAAAAATTCTAACTTTAAATAAAATTTGTTAAAGCCTAAGATTGAGGTGTGAGAAGAGCAAAGAGAGAGGACCCTACATGGGGGTTCAAAGACGGCCTTAGAGTCAATGGTGCCTGAGTGCATAAGGCCAGGTGGAGGAAGGTACGGGGTGTGATGTGGCATGATCACCTGTGTTCGGAAGAAGCCAAGCTGTTCTCAGCAACTGGCTGTGAAGTGCCCGGGGCAATGGTGACACCTACGCCATGTCGTATCATGGAAGATCTGGAAGACTGGGCCAGGCTGGGCAGTTGGACCTTGCCCTGAGGGCCACTGAGAACCGCAGAATGCTTTCCTTAGGAGGCAGATGGCGGCACAGCCACTTGAATGGTTGGGCTACGGCGCCGAGGCCGGGTATAAACCGGGTAATAGTGGTGGCAGTTTGACCACATTATGATGGAACAAATCCACAGAGGAGACGATGAAAGCTTGAAGTAGGTCAGTGGATATAAGTTAAAAAGGAGAAAAAGAATCAAGAAAGACACAAAGGAGGTCAAATTAGCAAGATTCATTGGCTGAGCAGAAGTGAGGGTTAAGGGTTAAGACGGGTGAGTCAGGGATGACTCTGATACCAAACGAGTGACTGAGACAAGAGTCCCAATCACTCGAGGTTTGTTAAGCCAGCTTTAGGGCACGTCTGGGAAAAACTCAAACCACAGAGGCATAGGTTTTCTTTCTTTCTTCCTTGTTTCATTTTGTTTTGTTTTGTTTTGTTTCGTTTTTGAAGAGGTTCTCAGGAGGTTTAGCACTTACCCCGAAAGGAAGAAGGTGTGTAGGAAGAGGGTCTCTTGTTTGTTCTGCACCTGGGAAGATAAGCTTGTAATCGACATCATCAGTGTGGAATCAAACAGACTTTAGTTTTAGGAGCTGGACTTAAGATTCCACCCCTAAAGTTACGATTGGCATGTCCCTGTCTACGGCAGGGTGTGTGTCTGGAAAGGTTTCCAGGTCAGGAAAGAGTTTACTTGTCAACAATGTGGAGGCGGCAGCCATTCCGAGATGCCTGAGGACTTTTGCCTGGTGGGAGCAGGGGTCTGGCTAATGTAGGAGCTTTGACACAAGGTTGTGAAGTCACAGATATTCATTTGGAAGAGGGTGTTCCTGTGACTCAGCCTCCAGGCTTAACTTTCCCTTTGGCACGAAGTTTAGGAGTCCTGAGATGTTTATTTTCTTTTACAATTCCCAGCTGTCAATGTGTGTTGATAGTGGGACCCTGTAGTCACTGTATCCTAGAATGGAATTTAAAGTAAGGATCTCAGCCAGGAGCTCACGCCCGTAATCCTAGCACTCTGGGAGGCCGAGGCAGGAGGATTACTTGAGGTCAGGCATTCAAGACCAGCCTAAGCAAGAGTGAGACCCCGTCTCTACAAAAAAATAGAAAAATTACCCGGGTGTGGTGGCGCAAGCCTATAGTCCCAGCTACTCGGGAGGCTGAGGCAGGAGGATCACTGGAGTCCAGGAGTTTGAGGTTGCTGTGAGCTAGGCTGATGCCACTGCACTTAAGCCTGGGTGACAGAGTGAGACTCTGCCTCAAAAATAAATAAATAAAAAGTGAGGATCTCAAGTAACACACCCTGTTAGGGATTAGCCGCAGCACAGCCCATCCTGTAGTTCACTGTCCACCCCTAACCGCCTAGCCCTGGGGCCAGCAGGGAGGTGGGAGGGCTTCCTTCGGCTACGAACCACAGAACTGAGGCTGGTCTTAGGCGGCCAATCTTGGCCTCTGGAGGGACGGAGAGACCTTGCGGTCAGATTTCAGCACGTGGGAAGGTACCAGTAGCCTGGGGTGGAATTAAGAATTAGCAGATCGTTTGGGACTCAAGTTGAGGGCTCTGCTCGAGTTGATTTAGGCGGGGACCCTATTTTTCTTGGCGTCATATTACACTTGGTGTCATTGTGTCACTGACAGGAGGAAGAGTAGAAGAACAATCTAGAAAACCAAGAGAACAAGAACTTCCTGCTAAGAAGCCAAGAACAGCCAACCAACAGAAGTCAGGAAGCACAAGCAAAATCAACGAAGCTCAACACTCACCCGAGAGGCATCTCTTGTGACCTCCTCGGTTGTGGAATGCTCTGATGTCACCTCACAGGATGCTGGCAACGGCAACCCTGTCACTAAGCCACCTCTGTGCTGTCAGAGAATGAATTCTCCCAGCTTCTAAACAGCAGTTCCAAGGGCTTTGAAGGAAAAGGGTGAAACAGTCAGAGCTCTGCCTTATTTTCACGTATGTGTGTTCATGAAAGCTTGAATGGTATGGAACTCTCCACACTTTATACAGTATAAAGAAAAGTAGCTTTATATTAATCTCATCCCAACTTCCCCATTTAGAAATCCCAAGTAAAGCCCTAGCACTAATGTAAACAGACACACACACGTGTGTGCACAGACCCACGCGTGGACACTCACTCTCTACCTTATAGAGCTGGGCCTCGTCCAGGTGGAGCCTGTCCCAGCCTCTGGCCGATGGCCCACTCTCCCGATCACATTGCTTAATGCACCTCCTTCGAGAACTCCAGGCTGGTAACTAGATATCTTTTTGTCTTTGGCTCAATCCTCCACGCGAGCCTTCTCTACTGAGCTTCCAGTTTTGAATTTCCAAGGAAGAACAGAGGCCACGGCAGAATGATCTGTGGGTGACACCGAAACGGGGCAGCCGAGCCCTTGAGTTCAATGTCGGGCACGGAAGGATAAACTCGGTCCCAGGTGACAACTTTTACTTAATCAAAAAGGTTTACCTGTACGTTACCGATAGGCCTCTTGAAGAGTCCGTTTCTTTGGGATCGCTGTAAATGATTCTCTGAATTTGGCCTGCATGAATTTGATGTTTATAGGTAGACACACCATGTGCAAATGTGTGCATGTCCCAAGAAGTGCCTAAAACCCCTGAAAACGAATTCATACGGTCAATGTTTATGGAAGAAAAGAAAGAAAAAGGAAGTGAAGAGGGAGGCTGGAGGGAAATCACACTGGTAGGATGCCACCTTGGAAAGGCGTACAGACCGGTGCTGCTCTGGCAGTACCAAAGGTTCAGCAGGTCGGGTTCCCTCGAGGGCCTTGTTAAATCATGAAGGCTGGGCCCGCCGGAGTTTGAGCCCGCAGGTGTGGGAAGGAGCCAGAGAATCCACATTTCTAGCAAGTTCCCAGGTGACGCTGATGGTGCTGTCGCAAGGACCCTACTTTGAGAACCGCTGTGTTGTCGCTCTGTGCAACGCGCCCCCCCAACTCCTGCTGAAAACGCGACATCACAAGCTGCGGCTTCAGTGGACGTCCTTGTTCAACATCCTGCGTACGATCTCCCCTCCCAAACCAGTTATCTCAGGTGTTCCAGTTTAACATCACGTGGTTAAGGAGATGAACGGGAAGTTTAAACTAGCAGCCTGTTCGTTTCTGAAAGGGCAGGAAAGTGTTATCAGAAATCACCGGCAGTTTTCAGCAGGGTCAGGATTCAGATGAAAAAGCCACTTTCTGTCTTTTCTGTGACCACCCAGGTACAAACCAGGCTTCCCCTACCCTCTCAAGTATGTGTTTTCTGAATAAAGTTGAGAAGAATCTCAGACTAGAAAAAAATATATTTTTAATTCTTACTTGAGTAACATGGAATTGAATTATCATTACTCACTTTGGGCGGCTGGGGGGGTTTAGGAGATCACATTTTTTTTTCATGATAATACTAAGATGTTATTTACCTTTTTCTCTCTCCTTCTCTCTCAAGTATATGGCGGAATTTTCCAGAAGCTATTTGATATGTGATATCATCCCTCTGAGGTTAACGTATAGCGAATTTATGACTGTTTATAACAGAATTAATAAATGATATTTTTTAAATTTCTTGGCCTTAATTTCTAAATATGGTAAATATTGCTAGATATAATGTGCATAAACAAAAGCCCTTTGGGATCCTCGACAGTCTTTAACAGTTTTAATTGTTTTTAATAATGTAAAGCGGTCCCGACACATGGCCAGTTAGCACAGCAACATCACAGTTGTTTTGGAAATGCAAGTCAAAGCCACGATTAGCTATCATTTCATACGCACTAAGATGACTTTAAGAAACCCTCCTACGGCCAGGCGCGGTGGCTCACGCCTGTAATCCTAGCACTCTGGGAGGCCGAGGCAGGTGGATTGTTTGAGCTCAGGAGTTCTAGACCAGACTGAGCAAGAGCGAGACCCCATCTCTACTAAAAATAGAAAGAAATTAGCTGGACAACTAAAAATATATATATATAAAATTAGCCGGGCATGGTGGCACATGCCTGTAGTCCCAGCTGCTCGGGAGGCTGAGGCAGGAGGATCGCTTGAGCCCAGGAGTTTGAGGTTGCTGTGAGCTAGGCTGATGCCACAGCACATAATGCCTCTGTTATGCAAAACAGAGATTGGCAGTTCCTCAAAAAAGATAAACATCAAGTTACCACCGTGTGACAAGGCCATTCTGCTCCTAGGTATATGTAGATGAAACAGATGGCCATGCAGAACCTTGAACACAGTTTTATAACCGCATGATTTGTAATTGCTAGAAGGCAGAAACGACCCAAATATTCCTCAACAAATGGACGGATAAGCCAACTGTGCTGTATTCACAGAGTGAGACGCTAACCGTGGGAAGGAATGAAGCACCGATACGTGCTACCGCATGGACACGCCTCAGACACATTATGCTAAGTGGGAGAGGCCAGACACCAAGGGTCACACATTGTGTGGTTTCTTTTACATGAAAATACCTAGAATAGGGTACTCCACAGAGACAGGAAGCAGATTAGTGGCTGCCAGGGAATGAGGGGAGTGATTACTTAACAGTACAGGGTGTTTTTCTGGGGTGATAAAAAAGTATTGAAACCAGAGAGAGGCGGCAGTTATACAAGGTTGTGCATGCTCTGAAAGCCACTCAACTGTATACTTCATAATGGTTAAGTGTGTATGAATTCACCTCAATTTAAAAAAAAAAAGAGGTCCTGAGACCAAAATATTTGAATATTGCTGGTCTCACTCATGATTCTCAGAGAAGGGTCCTGAGCCCACAGTGGAGGGTTGGGAGGACCCTCCTGAAGTTTCTATAGTGACCAACTTACTAGTATTCTATTAATATTAAGAAAGTTATTAAGAGATGCTGATCTTTTATTCTCAAAAACTGAAATTAGCATATTCCTAAAGTTTACTGAAGACTCGAATTCAGAATTCTATTGAGAACATAAAGTTGGCGCAGCTTGCATGAAACACGCCATTTCTGATACGTTACCAGGGCTGTCTTGAGCTGGTTCTGGGTTTTACCTGCTGGAATTCTTTCAGCTAAATCATGAAATACCGTCAGCGCCTTCCACACGAGGGCTGTGTTTGCTGGCCCCCGAAGTGCCCACCTCATCATCAGTTCAGTTTGCTGCGGGTTGAAAACTCGAATAAAGTAAAAAGTCAACAACTCTCCTTAGATCTGTGGGAGAAGTGAGATCACAGGGCAAAGTGCCCTCCTGTGAGTGGAGTGACAGACAGGTGCGTACAGACGGATCACGACTTCCTGGAACAGAGGCCGGGAGCAAAACCCGCCTCTGGAGCCAGGCTCAGGCAGGAAAACGTAAACTCCCCGACAGGTCGGTGTGGGCACAGCTGAGAGACAGAACCCTGGTGGGGCCCAGTCTCAGGGGTCCCCGCAGGTTCGTAGGTTTTACCTCCAGAGCTCACCAAGGACCTCGCAGGGAAGACAGAAATCCCCTAGTGCTTTCAGCAGGGGGAGGAAAAAAGAAACCATTTTGAGATCTGCCAAGAGCATTCTGTTGTCGTTAGCAGGGCCTGCCCTCAGGGGAAAGTATTTGCCCAACTGGCTGGATTTTACCGGCAGGTGCCTGCCCAGCCCGGGGAGGGAGGTTCCCAGCGCCCGCCTGCAGTAGCCGTCCACGCGGTCGGATGAGGGGCAACTCCAGCCTCTGCCCTTCTCCTTGGGTGGGGACTGAGAAGCCTTGTGAAGGTCACATTAAAAGACTGAGCCCTAATCACAGGACTACAGAGCCTTTCCCTATGACATCAGTAGGGAAGAGATTGGGGTCACAATGCCATGGGCAAGGACTGCCTGGGATTGCCAGCCACGGTCAGAAGTTAGGAAGGGCGAGGCAGGGTCTTCCTCTCAGCCTTCAGAGAGAGCACCTGCTGACGCCCTGATTTCAGACTTCCAGCTTCCAGAACTGCAAGAGGACACATTTCTCTTGTGTTAAGCCACCCAGTTTGCGGCACTTTGTGACGGCAGCCCTAGGAAACAAATGCAGAACTCTTTCAGGCTGAAGAAAAATGGTACAAGTTGAAAAAACAGAGCTATACCAAGGAAGACAGAGCACAAGAAATGGCAACTCCATGGGTAAAATTATGAAATGTTTTCTTATCGTTTAAATATCTTTAAAAGATACTTTACTACTTAATCAAAAATAATCCCAAGGTAGGAAGGATATGTAACATAAGTACGTACGTTACATACAGCAACATACGTTACCGTAGAAATAGAAATAAAATTTGTGACGATAATAAGATAATAGTCAGGAGGGGAGAAATGGAAGCATCCTATTTTAGAGTCTATATATGGTATGTGCACTGTTATCATATCACTTGAAGGTGGATAGCGATGAGTTAAAGATGTATACTAAAAACTCTAAAGCAACCAGTAAAACAACACAACAAAAAGTTACAGTAGTAAACCAACGAAAGGCGGTAAAATGGAATTAAAAAATATGCAATCCAAAAGAAGGCAGACAAGGAGAGAAAAGGGAACAGGGAACAGATGGGATACATTGTTTAAAAAACGGGCCAGGCAACTTAGCTCATGCCTGTAGTGGTGGCAATTTGCGAGGGTAAGGTGGGAGGATGGCTTGAGGCCAGAAGTTCGAGACCAACCTGAGCAGCAGAGCAAGCCCTCAGCTCTACAAAAAATTTTAAAATTAGCCAGGTGTGGTGGTTCACCCCTGCAGTCCCAGCTACTCAGGAGGCTGAGGTGGGAGAATAGCTTGAGCCCAGGAGTTGGAGGTTGCAGTGAGCTATAATCGTGCCATTGCACTCCAGCCTGGGTGACAGAGCGAGACCTTGTCTCTAAAAAATTAAAAAGAAAAAAAGAAAACTAGAGCAGTGATATGAATATCAGATAAGCAAATTTCAGAGTAAAGAATATTATCAAGAGAAAATCTTTATACCTTCGAGATTCCAGAACCAGGATCTGAGCCTCAGCCCTTGGATCTTAGGCCAAGACTTGGATCACTGAATTTCTGATCTGGAAGAAACCCTAGAGGTCCCCTCCAGTGGGTGGCAACTGCTCCCCAGACCCCATTCCAGTCGGCCAGAGCTTCTGTCTGTGCTCTGCTGGTCCAGGCATTCCAGGAAGGTTTCCTTTGAAAAGAGGGTTTTGCTGCTCAAAAGTTTGAAAGACTTAGACCCCCTCGTATCACGGATGTGGTTTAATACTCTACTGTTGCCATGTTGGAAATTTTATTAATTTTTAACAAGCTACCTCATATTTTCGTTCTGCACTGGGTCTTGCAAATTATGTAGCTGGTTCTTGCTCATAAATGTGAATTTTTTCCTGCTTCAGAAAACCTGGAGATAAAAACAGCTCTGCAGAAACGATAGAGAAGTCAGAGGGCTTCATGTATGAACGTACCTACGTTACGGAATACCGGTGATTGAGCAAATATATCCAGCCAACAAGAGAGTGTCTTGCAAAAGCCACTAAGATCTGATCTGGAAATTGGATGTTATAGATTATTGATAGCACCAGATATCTGTTCAGATACCTAA
This sequence comes from Indri indri, assembly GCA_004363605.1. Taxonomy (NCBI): domain Eukaryota; kingdom Metazoa; phylum Chordata; class Mammalia; order Primates; family Indriidae; genus Indri; species Indri indri. Next base: position 43,727 of record RJWJ010007925.1, on the reverse strand, counting down.
ATCACAAAATGTGTCAATTAGGCTAGGTAGATAGCATGACTAGCTGGAATTTCCCCCTAAAATCAGATTCACCAGGTTAAATGAAGAAATGGCCAAGACGAGTATGTTTTTAAAGATAGAATAATTAGAATAATCACATATACTTTATAACTTTACAAATGTTCTTTCTATTCTATTATGAATTTGATTACTGCTTAAGTTCATGTATAATAACAACAGGTCTCTCTCTCTTTCAAAATACATCATATGTTCTATAAAATGTAATATAATGAAATTTATTTTAAATCACTAAAATGTAATGAAGATGTGGGGATAGCCTTTAAGTATGTTAAAATTGATGAAAATACAAGTATACTAGAGGGCCAGGCACGGTGGCTCACACCTGTAATCCTAGCACTCTGGGAGGCCGAGGCAGGCGGATCATTAGAGCTCAGGAGTTCGAGACCAGCCTGAGGAAGAGCGAGACCCTGTCTCTACTAAAAATGGAAAGAAATTGGCCAAACAACTACAAATAGAAAAAATTAGCCAGGCATGGTGGCGCGTTCCTGTAGTCCCAGCTACTTGGGAGGCTGAGGCAGGAGGATCGCTTGAGCCCAGGAGTTGGAGGTTGCTGTGAGTTAGGCTGACACCACGGCACTCTAGTCCAGGCAACAGAGTGAGAGTCTGCCTCAAAAAAAAAAAAAAAAAAAAGAATATACTATAATTTTTTCTTCCATCAGGAAAATGAAAACACCATGGCTAATAAAAAAGTTTATAAGGAAAAAAAATCCAAGCCTATCAGGAATGTAGTTTCTCTTTTAAGGTGTGTCGTTAGGATAAACTTTAGTTGCTAGTAAGAGAAAATCCAAAAATAACAATGACGAACAAGACGGATGTTTATTTCTGTTTCACATTCAAGAAGCTAGAAGGGAGACCGTCCAGGCTGGTCTGGTCGTCCTGGTGTCAGGGACCCACCCTCTTTCCACCCCGTTTCTGCTCTGTGGGTAGCCTGTGGTTTCCACTGTCACGAGTCCTCATTGTCCAGCAGGACTGCTGGAGCTCCGTCCTCCTGGGTGCACGTCAACCAAGGAGGAGGAAGGATTTAGAAAGGCCTATTCCCTGCCTTTAAGGCTACTTAAATTAAGTCACAAGATGTGAAGCACATCTCTTGTTTCCAAATGTATTTTGGTTTGCATCAGTGACCAAAACTTGTCTATTGGCTCGGGGAAAACATGTAAAGAGAGTGCCTGGAATACAGGAACCGTCTTTTAAGTGCGTGACGATGCTCCTTCACTGAGCCTCCCCACGCTACCCGGATGCCAGATTTAAAATCTGCTGTTGATTATTTATTTTTGAAATAATGTCATTTGAGAAGGCTGTTTATGGCTGGCGTCTTCCTTCTCTTTCCTTGGGATGCCACGCCAACTCCCTGCTCTCTTCCCCCACCGACCCATCCCTGCTTTCTCTCTCTCTCTTAAGAAGATAAAATAAACCTTTTTAACTTTTATATCTCAATTTCTGTGTGAGAAATCTTTCTCCACCTGCGCCGTGAGCACCTACTAGACTTTTCCACCCTAACATTTGGTGGCCCGCACGGGGACACTTTTCTCTGCCTGCACACAGGGAGAAGTCACTTTTCTCCCCCATGAGGGGACCGTTTCATTCTCTCATTTTTCTACTTCTGGGCGGGGAGCTGCTTCAGTCTTGAAACTGCTCCCTCCTCTGCAATTCCTAGGATATCCCTAGTTAAAAAAAAAAAGAAGAAGAAGCCTGTTTACTTTAAATATCTTATTTATTTAAAACAGCTGCTTTACACTAAACATAGCCTTACCGCAAATAGGCAAAGTCAACTTTCACTGGGAGATAAAGCTACCAAACTGTGCAATAGCTGTTGTCTTGATAAAAAATTATCTGTGAACTAAAAAAACTGTCTTAAAAACAAGATGCTTGACTTTTTTCATGAGAATTTGCAAATTTAATTTTTAACATAGGTAATACAGTGACATGTTCCAAGATAAGAAAAAAGCGTTAAAAAGTAAAAAAGTATACAGTAAAGCATCTCCCTCTCACCCCATCTCCCACCTATTCAGTTCCCGCACCCATAGGGAAGCCTGTTCGTTTTATGTGCTTTTTCGGGGTGTTGTTGAATATATATGGAAATACAAACAAATATAAATATATTCTTATTTTCTCCCTTTTAATGTAAGAGGCAGTCTAGTATTAATATACACACAGCTTTGCACGTTGTTTGTTTATTTGTTCTAACAGTCTATCTTGCAGATCTTTCCATCCTAGTACAAAGGGAGCTAATATTTTGGGTAACTGCATTGTATTCTCTTGTATGTATGTTACATAATTTATCCAGTCATTTTCCTATTGATGAACAATTGGGTTATTACCAATCTTTGCAATGATTTAAATTCTTTTTAACACATTTTTTATGACACAGCTGTAGAAATTATTTGGGGAAAAAACAGACAGAAATGATTCTAACCCGAGAGATAAATAAAATGGTTTTAAGTTCATGAACAGTGTATGTTTCAACTCAAAAATCTACAAATTCTTACATTAAAAAAATTATAACATCTGCAAAGTATTACACCTTGTAGACAGTTTACTTAACATTTTTAGGTCAAGGACCCTTTTGAAAAAGCTAATGGGTGCTGTGAGTCCTCTCTGCAGGAAAGCGCATATATGCAAAAGCTTTTGTAAAATGTTTTAATAGGTCATTGGCCACCAACTGTGATTGGTCCTATTCTTAAATTCATGAACCATGAACTCAGAGAAGTGGAGAGTAGAATGATGGTTACCAGGGGCCAAGGGGCAAAGAAAGAGTGAGGCAGAGATGTTGGTCAAAGGATACAAAATTTCAGTTACACAGGAGAATTAAGTTCAAAAAATCTATCCTACAACATGGTGACTATAGTTACTAACAACGTATTATATTCTTCAAAATTGCTGAGGGTAGATTTTAAGCATTCTCACCACAAAAAAAAAAAGTACATGAAATAATATGTATGTTAATTAGCTCAATTTAGCCATTCTACAATGTATGCATAATTCAAAGCAACATGTTGTACACAATAAATATATACAACTATTATTTGTCAATTGAAAAAAATTAATGGGGGAGTGTGGGGCTGGATAAAAAAATTAAAATAAATAAATAAATATGAAAATAAAATACAATAAAATCTATAAACCAAACTTATTTCAGTAAATTAAATGTTTCTAATTTCTAAAAAGGTAGGGGAATAGAAACACTTCTAATAGCTGCCTGGATTAAAAGAAGATTACTACATATTATTTATTTATTATTTTTATTTATATATATATTTTTTATTTATATTAAGAGTCTCACTCTCTTGCCTGGGCTAGAGTGCGTGGCATCAGCCTAGCTCACAGCAACCTCCAACTCCTGGGCTCGAGTGATCCTCCTGCCTCAGCCTCCCAAGTAGCTGGGACTACAGGCATTCACCACCACGTCCAGCTTATTTTTTCTATATATTTTCAGGTGTCCAGCTAATTTCTTTCTATTTTTAGTAGAGACGGGGGGGGGGGTCTCGCTCTTCCTCAGGCTGGTCTTGAACCCCTGACCTTGAGCGATCCCCCCGCCTCAGCCTCCCAGAGTGCTAGGATTACAGGTGTGAGCCACCGTGCCCGGCCCAGAAGATTACTATATATTATTAACAGATGTTGCAAAGACTACAGATTGACTTTGTTTGACTCGTATTTTGACATTTTTCCTAAAACAATCAACACTATTCGTAAACCGGGAGATTTCACACAAGGACCCATGTTTTCAAAGTCTCTTCACAAGCTGAAAATCTGGCGGCAGTGGAGCCGCCCTGGCTCCCTCACGCTCCACGGCGGGTGCAGCCCCCGCCTCTGGCATCAGACCCCGGCCTCGCAGGCTGGCCCTGTGGGCATTTGGGTGTGAGATTCCCAGACACATCTCAGTTTACATTCTTTTAAACCCTAAGGTTCTGTCACTTTCTCCCTTTGTCCCAAGTTCTCCTCACCAGGAGAGAGGACCAGGGCGGAAGAGAGGGAGCTGGACAGCCGTCTGTGAGGTGTGTGGAGAGCTGGGTGGGGAGAGGTATGTCGCGGAGATGAGGGCAGCAGGGGTGCTCCTGGTGGACTGGCAGACCGGGAGGGGACACGAAGCCACTTCGTCCTGGGGCGTTGGTGTGCTCTACAGTGTCACCATCTTAGCTGGCTGAGGTCTTGCTATGGGAAGAGCACTGGTCCCAGCTGCTGGGACTCGCAGGCAGGGTGGGGCTGCTCTCCTCACCATCTGCTCCAGGGGCCCCCGCCTTCGCTCTGGCGTCCTGCCTGGACAGATGGCTCTGTTTAGAATAACAGATAGTATTTCTCCGAACATCTTCAACCCCTGACTCGCACTTAACATTTTCAGCTGACAACTCTCTCCACGATCATCTTAGGTAGTTTACATATTCTCTATTGTGTGTTACATATCAATACATACCGGGAGTTTACTCCATATTAGGCACCGTTCAAATGTTTTTATTAACTCATTTGATCCTCATAGACACCGTATGGTACAGGTCCTATTATTGCCACTTCACAGATGAGGAAATCAAGGCACAGAGAAGTTAATAACTTGCCCAAAGGAACCCACCTGGAGATAGATATATGCAGAGAGATATATAGATGTTTATGCACACACAGGCATAGAGCATGTGTAAATATGAAAACCTTTCAACCTCATAATTTTCACAATAGGTCATGCTCAAAAGCAGATATTCACTGGGCGTGATGGCTCATGCCTGTAGTCTCAGCTACATGGGAGGCCGAGGCAGGAGGATCACTTGAGGCCAGGTGTTCAAGATCAGCCTGGGCAACATAGCGAGACCCCTGTCTCGACAAAAAATAAGAAAAATCAGCCAGCTGTGGTGGCACACACAGGTAGTCCCAGCTACTTGGGGGGCTGAGGCAGGAGGATCACTTGAGCCCAGGAGTTGGAGGCTGCAGTGAGCTATGATTGGGCCACTGCACTCCAGCCTGGGCAACAGAGTGAGACCCTGTCTCCTAAAAAAAAAAAAAAAAGCTAAAAAAAAAAACAACAACAGATATTTACAGGGCTCCTGGCTGAGAGGTGCGAGATATTACAGAAATTACAGGTAGGAAAGAAAGAGAAGCTTCTGACAAGTGAGTGGTAGATATAATTCAGTTGTTCTGAAAGAATCGAAGAGTTCAAGAATCGTGCAAAGCTGCTGTTTTCTCCGTGTGCTGTCCAGCATTTGTCCTCTCACGTCTAGCCAATAAAATACAAAACTGGAGCGAATGTGCTTTCAAAGCCAATTACAAAGTAAAACCAAAACGAGCTTAAGTTCAAAAACAATAAAACTTCACATAGTTGTTAAACTCACTCTACTCCAATACCACTACTTCAAATATTTAAAATTCAAAATCCTTTTCATAACTTAATTTTTCCAGCTACAAAAGTGATTAATAATGGTGACAAGGCTCCAAATTCATATAATTGGGTGAGTTATTACAAATGGATTGTGGGAGGAATCGGCATGCTCACAGCTCTGACTCCGGTGGTGCAAAGGCAATATGTGTAACCTAAATGTTTGTACCCCCGGAATATTCTGAAATTAAAAAAAATTAAAAACAGAAAAATTAGAGGAAAAAAAAGAAGAAGAAGAAATGGATTGGTCTCTTGGGAATTTTTGCTTCCAAAGACTCATCACAGGGAAAAAACTGAAGGGTAATTCCCAACCCCCCCCTCCCCACCCAGCCACACCACACCACACAGTAGGCAAGCTTTTGTGTTCTAGAATTTGAGGTTTTCTCGCCCCAGAGATGCAGTTCACAGATTGTTTCTTTGTTTGGTGTTGATTTGTTTATTTGAATGCAGGTTTCCAGGGAGGCTGACCCAATAGGCTGTTTCTGGAGGAAATCCCAGGCTAATTGGGATAATCTGCCTGATTGTCTGTGAAGATGAAATGATGTACAAAAAGTGTCTGGAAAGAGGGCAGACCGCCTAGGAGGGGGACAGGCGGCTGCGCCCAGGCCAGAGGATCAGGTGGGGCTGGTTAAGGATCATCTCAGCAGTGAGCAAGATGACCCCCCAGGCCCCAGGCCACCTTCTCTATTTGTCCTGGGTCCTGGTGCAAGCCCAGGGCAGGGAAGAGAACCATTTGCCACAGCAGGAGGCGGAGGGAAGAATAGTGTCAGGTTTTTGTTGATTTGGACAAGTGGAAGCTCAGATCTATATATGATATGATTTGTAAAAATGAGGAAATGTGATTTTTTATACTGGAGTCTTAAAAAGCAATTCCTTCCTCCACAGCCAACATTTTTTTCTGCTCTTAAGCAAAACCCCTTGTGCGAGCGGACTCTTTTCTTTCACCCTCTCCGCCTTATTTTAGGTGCGGCGCAGCAGCCAGATCCCCTTACGCGGACCGCTACAGACCCTATCTCGCCTCAGTTCCTAAACCAAGATCCCCCAAGTGTGCTACCTACCGTGGGGTACGCACCGGCATCGTCACCCTGGCCCGAGGGCACCGCGCAGGGGACCAGGCGCGCGGTCCGCCAGTCGCACCGCGGCGACACCTCCGTGGTCACCCACCCACTCTGGCCGCGCACGGCCGAGCGCAGGGCCACGGGAGGGAAACTTGGGAAGCTGAAGTCGGAGTTCCCGGAGGACACCAGCAGGGGAGGGGACCAGCGAGCGGGGCGAATGCGGTAGGAACGCTGAGCAGTGGGGCGACCTGGAAAGACTGCGCCCCGACGGCTCCGCTCTCTCCCTCTGCAGTGGGGACACTAGACCGAGCGGACGCCGGGGGCCCCGGGGAACGGGGAGCGAGGAGGAGGAGGAGGAGGAGGCGGAGGATCCGGGCTCGCGCTGCCGAGGTCCCGGGGTCCCCGCTGAGCAGGCCGGCGGGGCTCCTTGCCCGGCAGGGGTGCGGATGCTGAGTCACGGATCTGTCACGGCTCCGCACCTCTCCGCAGCCCTCCGGGGACTAAAGCAAAAGCGAAAGCGGATGCGCCTGGCGGGCGGGCGGCCCGGGAGCCGCGCTCGCCACCTCTCCCGGGCCTCGGTGTCGCACGCGCGGGGGCCCGGGGCGTGCGGCGGGCACTGCGGGGCGTGCGGCCATGACCCGGCTGCGGCCCCGCGGCGGCCCGGCCCGGGCGCTCCCCGCGCTGCTGCTGCTGCTGCTGCTCCGGACGCCGGCGACGCGGGGTAGGGAGCGGCGCGCGCCCGGGCGGGGCGGCGGGAGGGGGCCGGGGCGTCGCGCATGACCGCACCGAGCGCCGCACCTCCGCGCCGGGCTGGGAGTCCGTCCCTGCGGGGACGCGGTGCGCGCCCGCTCGGGGCGGGAGGGGGCGGGGGACACGTGCCTGGGGACACACGCGGGGAGCCGGGGCCGGGGCCGGGGCGGGAGAGCGCCGCCGCCTGCGCCCGGCTCAGCCACGGGAGGGAGCGGGCGGCCGGCGCGGGCTTCCCGGCCGCGGGAGGACAGCAGTTCTGACGATCCCGGCTTGGCCAGGGCGCGCCGACTGGAGGTGCGAGCGGAGGTGCGAGCGCGCACTTCTCCGAGCCCACGCGGACGGCTGTGCGCGGTCCCGGGAAGACGACCCCTCTCGACCCTCAGGCAAAAATTAATTATGTAAATGGTAGCCGGAAGGATGGGGTAGGGACTGCCTCCCTGGGGAGGAAAAACCGCGTAGGGTGCACACCTGGGACGTGGAAACTCCCTATCCTCAGGCGAGCAGCAGGCTGGCAGAGGGCGCGGGACGGTGGGGCAGCCTGGAGTCTACACTCCCAGGAAAAGGGGAAGGAAATCTGGTGATCGCTTGGTGCATTCCAAAAGGACGTGGGTCATACAGATCTAATCTCGACAGGGAGACTCCCAGGGCTTTGTCCCCGGAGCCAGAGGAAGGGAGAGAAAAAGGTAGATGGGTCTGGCTGTATCCTTGTTGGTGCTTCTTAACCTTTTTACAGTCAAGGAGCTCTCTGAGGGTCTGATGAAAGCTATGAACCCTCTCCCCAGAAAAATTCATGAATTCACATACTCGCTCAATGCACACATGATTTTGGGCTCTCCATGAGAGAGTTAGCATGGTCTCTGTGCGTTTTTAGGCAAGAAGACCCCCAGTAATTTACATCCAGTTGGGCCAGTCTGCCCAGGACATGGCTAGAGCCAGTTCCGTCCACAGTTGCCGCTGCCTGGCTTGGTCTGAACTTTCTAGATCTGCAGGGTTTCATGAAGTTTCGTTTTCATGAAACTGTGATGCTTGGATTTTCCCCACATCTGAGAAGCTGGGTTATGTGGGTGACCTGGTCATTTCCTCCCATCTGACTAGCCAGTGACATGCATGACCCTGGAGGAGATGCCAGCTCCATTGCACAACGTGAAAGTGAAATGCAGCCGTAGTCAGAGCCCAGCAAAGATGAGGTGTCTGCCTCACAGTGAGGGGGAGTCAGAGGGGGGATCTCTGAAGTTCATCAGCTACACCCAGCCTTGCTCTTCCACCTTACAGAGGTGCCATTGGGCAGCTCCCTATGTTCGTTTTCGGTTTTGTTTTTCTAACAGCCTTATTGAAGTACGATTGACAGACAGTAAGCTGCATGTATTTGAATTGTAAAGTGTGCTAAGTTTAGAGGTAAATGCGTCCACCCGTGAAACCAACGCTGCACTCCAGAGAGTAAACATACCTATCCCAACCAGAAGCTTCCTGCATAATCCCTGCCTCCCACCCCACCCATCTCCCAGGCAACCGTGTATCTGTTTTCTGTCACTGTTGATTTGTGGCACTTTCTAGAATTTTATATAAATGGAATCATACAGTATATCCTTTTGCTTGTGTGGCTTCTTTCTCTCGTAGTGGTTATTCTGAGAATTTATCCAGCTTGTAACTTGTATCAAGTATTCATTTCCATCCCTTCGTAGTATTCCAGCCCATGGCAAGCCCACCGTGCGTTTATCCATTCACTGGTTCGTGGACATTTGGGTTGGGCTAGGACTTAGAAAGCTGCTATGAGCATTTGCATGTAGGTTTTGGTGTGGACACATGCTGTCACTTCTCTTGGATAGCGGATGATTAGGCGTGGAGTGGCTGGGTCACATGGCAGGTGTATGTTCAACTTTCTAGGAAACGGCAAACCACGTTCCAAAGTGGTTGTACTATTTGACACTCCCACCAGCAGCACAGGAAAGTTCCAGCTCCTCCATGCCTTTGTCAGCACTGGCTGCGATGAGTCTTTTTACATTTTACCCATTCTGTTAGGTACATAGTGGTCTCTCATTGTTTTAATTTGTGTCTTCCTAATAACTACTGATGTTGAGCATCTTTTCCTGTGCTTATTTGCCATGTAGGTATCTTCTCCGGTGAACTCCCTGTCCAAATCTTTTGCCCCTTTGAAAATCGAGTTGTGTCGTTACTGAGTTTTGAGAGTTCTTTATCTCTTCTGGATACAATGCCTTTATCAGATGTATGATTTGCAAGTATTTCCTCAGAGTCTTTTTATTCTCTTAACAGGGTCTTATAAAGAGCAGAAGTTTTAAATTTTGATGAAGTCCAAATTATTGATTTGTTTTTCCATATATTATGCTTTTGATGTTGTATCTGAGAAATCTCTGCCTAGCCTAAAGTTACAGCAGTTTTCTACTATGTGTTCCTCTAGAAGGTTTAAAGCTTTAGAGTTTACATTTATGGCTGTGATCCATTTTGAGTTAATTTGTGTATAATGTGAAGTACGGATTGAAGGTTGTTTCGGTTAGTTTTTTGCATATGGATATCCAATTATTCCAGCAATAAATGTATTGAGAAGATTCTCTTCACTGATTTGCTCTTACACCTTTTGAACATGAGCTGTCCATGATGTGTGGGCTTGTTGGAGTATACAACAGGCTTTCTTGTAGAAATTGGCAAACCGATTCCGAAATTCACATGTAAATGCAAAAGACCTATAGGCAAAACAACTTTTAAAAAGAACGGCATCGGAGGAACAAGACTCCCTGATTGTGAGACTTAGTATAAAGTTACAGTAGTCAAGACCATATGGTGTTGGTGTAAAAATGGGAAGAGAGATCACAGAGCAGAGGACCCTGGTGTTTTTAAGTGAGCTTGGAAGGAAAGTGGCCCCAAATTATTAAATTTGCCACTTGGTAGAATGACTCTGGTAGAAAATGACAGAGAACACCTCATTTCTCATCAGTAATTGAGTAAATAATATTGTCTCCAATTTGTTCATGCTAATTCAGTAGGTGTGCAGTGCTAATAGGCCCAGGAAGTTGTTGTGAGTCTGTTCTTATTTAAAAGGCCTGAATTGGAGGGAAATTCACATTTGCAGCACTGTGGAGGCTTTGCCCAAACCTTTTGTTTTTTATTTCAAATCAATTTTATCTAGTTATTACTGCTTTTGTGCTGCTACTGACAGCAAAAAAAAAAAAAAAAAAAGAGTGATAAAAAGTTAAATATACAAAATATGGGATTTATTGAAATCAACCTAAATGTTTAACACTCGAGGATTGCATAAATAAAATGGAATTGCTTTCAAATAGTATGCATCCTTTTTTACTTGAAGATCCAGAATTGAATAGGAAGATATTATGTGTCAGGCAGATGTATGCATGTATGCAGTTATCTGTCTTTTCTTATTTTTCTGCCATAATTTGAATTATTTTTTAATAAGAAAAATAAATAAATAAAGCTACAAAAGAGATATCATAATAGTGATCTAGAATTTTGCAGCTTTTTCTAATTTATTTTTATTAATTATAGGTGATCTCCTTGTTCAGCAGTGTTTTCATGACGTTATAAATTTTGCAAATTGCTGAAAATAAAGTTTTATAAAGTCACTACATATAACATTTGTGCGTACTTTGCCAACACTTTATAATCCTTTACAACTTTTTTTAAACAATTCCTTATCGTTGGAGCTGTGGTGAGGCTTTACTCTCCTCCTGATTGTTGGGTGTTTAGTTTGTTTTAAAATGTTTGATGCTGTGAACAACACAAAGTAGGAATAACTGGAAGAAGCTGAGCCTTACAGAGAAAAAAAAAAAAGCAAAGAGCAACCCCTTGAGATCCAAAAAATGGCTGAAATGTTTCTGGGGATTATTCTTTTTCAATCAAATCATCATTTCAACTAACTTCTTTCAGGCTAAATCACTTTAGCCAAGGTGATCTTATCAAAGAGTACATAGCTCAATGAATACATATACAAAATCCCTCAGTATATGTTCTAGGAGTCATGTCAGCGTGGCTCTGTGCACACAGTTGATGTGATGTGAATGCTTCTCCTTGGAAAAGCTGATTCCCTTCCGTGCAGTGATTTCTGTGCAGGGCTGGAGCTGCGTGGTGGGAAGGTTGTTTTTGCGAAGAGTGTGAGAAGGGATCGTCTAGCAGTGGTTCCAGGGAGTCGGGGTGAAACCCTGGGCCCAGGCAGTGTTAACACAGGAGACAGGAGGGGCCAGGTATCCTCTTGAGTCCGGAAGGTATAGAATGTAGTTCATTTTTTTCCTTTCGTTTGCTTCAGCCTACAGCCCCTCAACTGTTGCAAACCTCCAAAACTCATCATTCACGGGTTCCAACTGTGAGGGAATTCACCCAGCACGCAAGAGGTGGGTTGGGAAGCTCAGTTGAGCCTGAGAGACAAAGAAAGGAATCGGTGAGTTTTGGATAATGATCTGGGTACAGTCTGTACTCACAGTGAGCTGCAAAAGGAAGTGTGTTGTCGGCTTGGCTGGCATTTCGGCTAGGAAAATAAGGAAGGAGAATGGATCTCTGTGAGTGCAGAGGCCTTTGTTCTTTTGGGGCATCCACTTCACAGTGAGCTTCTTGGGGGCAGGAACCGCCACTCTGACAGCAGAGAAGCCTCTGGGACAGGGCTTGAATTGGAAGAACAATCTGGAATTTGAGATTTCCCTGCCACCATCCCGTATCAAAGTGACAGGCGCAACCCTCGCCTGAGTGGAAGGAACCCTGGTATAGGATCCTTCAACTTCAGAGGCAAGAGCAGAGTTCACGGAATTCTAACAAGGATATATGTTAGTGACATTTGGGATGTTTTTCATAGGGATGTAGGTGTAGCGTCTTTTGTGAATTACTCATTGTGGACTTTGCCCATTTATGCCATGAGTGTTTGTGTCTTTGTGTTAATTTTATGAGAGTCCTTTACATGCTAAAAATCTTAACGCTTTGACATTTGTGGCAAATGTTTTCTTTGACTTGCCTTTTAATTCTTTCATTAAATTTAACTCTTTCATTTAAGTGTTTACACCATCATTTTTTCTCCTTTGTGGTTTTCGATTTTGTTATTTTGCCAAGGAAATCTTTGCCCACCTTAAATTATTACTGAGCAACGTCTGCTGTATGTTCAACAATATGAGGACAGGCTCATCTTCCACCCCCTTCCATGGGGCATTCTCGGTCTTTTGGTGAAAGAGGAGAAACTTGTCCCCAAGAGGGCTTGGAGTTACCATTTTAGAGTTAGAAGGGAAATGCTGAGAGATGAATAGCTAATACTTAGGAAACTGTACCAGTACTAGGTTCTCGAAAAAAATTAATCGTGTAATTAAGCGTCGAATTTTGTCGTAAAACCAAATGCAGGAGGGGGGTGGAGAGGCGGACAAATGCGTGAGGCCTGGAGCTGGGTGGGAGGGCTGCGGAGAGGGGTGGCCCAGGACACGGTGGCGGCCGTGCGGAGGGCAGAAGGAAAGGCCACGGCGGCAGGCGCGGGAACCCACCGGACACGGGAAGAGCCGGGGTGCCGGTGGTTCCCACGGGGGAGCGGGAGGACCAAGGCCCCTTCTGCAGCCTCTGCCGTCGTTTCTGACCGTCTCAGCCTCCCCTGGGCTGGCCTCATGGAACTAGATTAAACAGGACGGATTCTGCACCATTCGACATCCTCGGGTCTCAGGCGGTTGGCGGGTGATCCTGGATGTGACCCCGACTTTCTCTCCTGCATTCTCATTCCCCCAGCCCTCGGGCAGCCTGGCGCTGAGAGTCCCTCCTTCAGATTCCGAGAGTGGCTGGCCGGTAGTAGTGACAGTGACGATGGCGGTGACTCCTGACAGTTGAGTCGCAGGTCGCAGAGCACATCTCCCGCTCCGTGGCCCTGGGCGCCACTCCCCGTCTGCCGCACCGTCCGTCTCCCGCCCGCTGGTCCCTTTACTCTTCCATTCAGCGCGCGGAAGGCGTTGGGCCGTGTGTGTGTAGGTGGACCCGCTAACCCGTCGGGTCCCGTGTTCTTCAGTTCTGGGTATTTATGGAGCCCAGATAAGGGCGTCGTATCTGTCTGGCCACGGCCCCACTGTCGGCTGTCAACTACCATTTGCTGGATGCGAGAGGGAGAGGCATGGGCGGAGGCTGGCCTCGTCCGCGACCGTATCCGACAGCACCCTTGGGCTCACTTTCCCAGTGGCCGTAAGAAGAGACCAGGACGGACACTCTTCTGCACACAGGGCAGGACTGGAATGCTCTCAATCTCTGGGTGGGGTCCCTGTCGCCTTACAGCCCATGGCCTGTCCCTCCGTCCATCAGCTTCTTCCTCTTCCTCTGCCTGGAATGTTCCTTTCCAGCCCGTCCCTTCTCCGTTGGGCTAACTCTTGCCCATCCTGGTGCTTTTCCAGGGGCACCAACAATTGTAACCGAATAACAATACCTGTCACTCCCAGCAGAGCCGGGCTGGGTCGGTCTGGTTCATCCACTCCATCCTGGGCACTGCATCCAGGAACAGGAAGCACCGCGAAACATGTGGAATGACCAACCAGAACTTAAAGCGACATCGGCCTTCAGGAAAAGGACGCTTCATGTTGAATAAGGTATCTTTGCAATCACGGAGAAATGGACTAGTCTTGCGAGAAACTATGTGCACGGTGTTTGGGGTGAGGAAGGGTTTCGTAGACACCTTGCCCTTCCCGGGTCTCAGAAATAACTCGTGCCGGGGGCTGCCGGTCCTCCTGAGGCCGAGAGCTGATCTGTGAGCCCACAGGATCGCTCCAGGCCCAAGACAGCAGCGTTAAAGAGCAGGCTCCGAAGAGGAAGAGCCCGGTCGACACGCTCCTACCAAGTAAAATCCAGTCTTTCTCTCGCCTTCTCAGGACCTCACGTCTCCCTTATTCTCTGGAGTCACTGGTCAGTGGCCGGATGGGGACTGTCCAGCCACCAACGATGTCACAGCACCCAGCGAGGTCCAAAGGCCCAAGGTCGATTCAGGCTGCCTCGGAAGGAATATTTTATCACAGAGCAGAGTCTCGTGTTAATATTTTTACGGGACTTTCTGGTCTGCTGTCAGATGTTTCTGGAGTTGACTGGAGTTGATTTTTGTGGTCTTACCTCTTCAGCCAGCCAGCACTCCCTCCCTAGGCGCTTCCCAGCCACGTTAACACCGACAGAGCACGGCAGGTGCAGATGTGAGATGTGGGTAGCATGAGCTAAACCCGCGGCCCTGCCAGGATGAGCCCATACACACAAGCAAACACACACAGGGACGTAAGTTTCTGAAATAGAAGGAGGGGAATTAGATCCCGCTAAAAATGTTTAGGATAGAAATTCAGAAGAGCGTATCAAGAACCCATACAAAAAATCCTCATGGATGGAACCGGTACCATCACCTGCAAAGGGTATGAACACGCTGTTACTGAGAACTTTAAAAGAAATTTTAAATGAGTGCTAAAAAGTCACTTGCTGTGAGGCTGCACCTGTAAATTCCATAGAGCTGAAATCCTCAAAATGCAGTTCCTAGATCAGCGGCATTGATACAGAAGTGGACCCCAAAGCTGGGGTCCGTTTGAAGGCCAAGTGGGTTCTTGGCTTCCAGCAGGAAAGAATTCAAGGGTGAGCTGACAGAGTGAAGCAAAGTGAGTCTATTAAAGTAAGGAAAGGAAAAGGAACAGGCTGCCCCATGGACAGGGCAGCAGCTATCTCTCAGAGCGACAGACGGTAGTGCCTTGTGAGTTTCCAGGGTCTTATTTTATACCTTCTACTTAATTTTATGTTAAGCGGAGGGAGGATTATTCACAAGATTTCTGGGAAAGCCATGGGGAGTTCCCAGAACCGAGGGGTCCTCTTTCTGAACCATGCAGGGTAACTGAAAGTGTTCAGCACAACAGGCCACGCAGGGCTGAAGGGGTTCCAGCTGGGTCTCGCTTCCTCCGTATGAGGTCCATTTTCCCATCTAGATGGCCTGCCCCATGGACTTTGGGCTCCGGCACCAGACACAGAAAGGACAGCTTCTACAGACCCTACAACCAGCTCCACAACTGCAGGAGGTGGTTCTGCTGCTCTCAGATTCTCAGGATCAGAGTCCCGGCTGATACACACAGCTGCAAAGCGTCTTCCCACAAATCGGTGACCAGTTCTGACGGGGAAAATGGTAACAGCTGGCAAACACCACCTTGGCCAGGTGATCAAAGTTAGCATCGCCGACATTGGGACAAACAGACGCCATGTGTCTCCTGACACAACTCGATGAGCAGGATACCCCGTCACATCTGTAGAATTCCTGCCAAAAACCCACCACCTGGATCTGATCGTGAGGAAACACCAGACGAGCCGAAATTGAGACACAGTCTACGAAATCGCTGGCCTGGATTTAAGATCAAGAACAAGGCAGGCAGAGAAAGTGTTTGGGCTTGAAAGAACCTGAAGAAATGTGAGCACTAAATGCAACATGTGACCCTCATTAGATCCAGAATTTGGGAGGAAATAGCTAGAAAGGACAGTATTGGGACAAGTGTCACCATGCCCAGCTAATTTTCTATTTTTAGTAGAGATGGGGGGTCTCACTCTTGCTCAGGCTGGTCTCGAACTCCTGGCCTCAAGCGATCCTCCTGCCTGGGCCTCCCAGAGTGCTGGGATTACACGTGTGAGCCACCGCGACCAACCTAATTTTTTTTATTTTTTATTTTTTGTAGAGATGAGGTCTCGAGGTTTCACTTTGTTGCCCGGTTGGTCTAGAACTCCTGGCCCGCAGGGGAACCGCAATGCAGATTCAAGCTACTGGCATAATAATTGCCCTTAGGTTACTCTGGGTCACTTTCTATATCCCATCATGCCTGGGTGGAGAATTCCCGGATGGATCCAGCGTTCCCTCCTTCCCCAGGTGCGGCGGTTGCTGGGACGGGATTAAGGGTGGGCAGCGCCACGGTGGAGTGCCCGTCCCATCCTTCTTCCCAGGTGGGGCCACTGCTCCAGACAGCACCAAAGCAGGGCGCCCCTGTCCCGAGAAGAGCCGGAGTGCTAACTATCTACCTAACAAATATATACAATTTTTATGTGTCAATTTAATGAAAAATAAATAAAATTTTAAAAATGGGGGAAAGGTCACTTTGTACCTGTGTGGCACTGGGACATTAATGGCTGTTTTCTTCTCCTCAGGCCTGTTTGTTCAAGGGCTGTTTGTTCAAGCCAGCTGACTCACTTTTCCATTCCTTCCCCCCTTGCTCATACCTGACCATCTACTCCAACAACCACAGCTCACTGCAACCTCCTGGGCTCAGGCCATCCTCCCGCCTCAGCCTGGGACTGCAGCGGTTTCGAATATTTAAAACAGTACATACCATATGCACGGCTCTCATCAGCGTGGCCTCCCTGTCATCTGCGGCCAGCGGTCCCCCAGGTGAAGGCCAGCGTCTATTCCGACTGCTCAGTCTGAGTGGCACTGGCTGTTAAATATTTTCACTTCCACCCCGGCACATACATAACATATGAAGAAGAGTAATATAAACCCCTGTACATACCAGCTTAAGAAACAGAACATTAAAAAAAAAACTTTCAAAAGCATTTTAAATAGATAAAACATTTGCACCATTAAAAATTCAAAGTAGGAAAAGACATCCGGTGAAAAGGCATCCATTGTTTCGGGTGCTCCAGCCCCAGTGCTGTGAGCGGCTTGTGTATCCTTTCAGAGATTTATGTAGAGGCAAAAAATTATGTATATGTATTGTGTTTCCTTTTTTCCCAGATGGTAGCATATAATACACAGTGTTCTGTCCCTTTCTTTTTAACTTAACACTGTATCCTGGAGATTTCTCCACTTCAGTGCAAAAAGAGCTCTTTTAGTCTATTGTGAAAAGCTGGGTCCTTCGCTGTGCGGCTGTACTATAATTGGCTTATTTAATCTCCTCCTGGTGACGGGCAAGGTTATTTACAGACACTGCCTATTATAATCAATAACTGTGTGTGTACTCACTGCACAAATAGGCCAGTATATCTGTAAGATTAATTCTTAGAGGTGGAATTGCTGGGTTGAGGGTACATCGTAACAGTGTTCCCTAGGTATGCAGATGTATCTGTGAGATACATTACCAGAAGTAGAACCGTGGGGTCAGAAAGCGTGTGCGTCTGTAATCTTTAGCGAGATCGTAATACAGCTCACCAGGGTTGCGTAAGCAATATGAAAGCGCCTTTTTGACCTACAAGGAATATTGCTTAACTTTCAGTTCTTTTCTCACTTGGCAGCTCAAAGTGCTGTCTCAGGTAGCTTTATTTTACATTTCTTCCATTACGAATGAGATTGAGCATCATTTTCTATATTTAAGAGCCATTTGTATTTCCTTTTCTGTGACTGCCTGTTCGTATCTTTTTCCGGTTTTCCCAGGGGATTTGGTGGTCGTTTCATTGATTTTCAAGAGCTTTTTACATATGAGAGGAATTTGCCCTATGTGATATGGAATGCTATTTATTTTTCATTTGATCATTCTGGGTCATGGCGCCCTTCCTGAATGTCTTCCACACGCTTGGCACTTGGGACTTAGGAGGCTAAGGGGCCCCTGGGATGAGCCGACCCCAGCCCTAAAGTTGCTGACCACTGCCCGCACGTGCCCCGAAAACGCCTGTTCATGGCGGCAGTCTTGTCATCCCTCCCCTCCCCTCCCCTCTGGCAGGCATCACGTGCCCTACCCCCACGTCCGTGGAACACGCAGACATCCGTGTCAAGAGCTACAGTGTGAACTCCAGGGAGCGGTATGTGTGTAACTCAGGTTTCAAGCGCAAAGCCGGCACGTCCAGCCTGACCGAGTGCGTGTTAAACAAGACCACGAACACCGCCCACTGGACGACTCCCAATCTCGAGTGTATCAGTAAGTAGCCAGCCCCACACTGTGCCCACCCCCGCCAGGGCTGCACGGACAGCAGAGCCGGCTTGGGGGCCTCAGAGATCTGTATGGAGGTCTGAGGCCAGATACACCAGTGGGACCCCAAACGACACCTGCTGGCATTGGAAATACACGCATGTTAGTGCCACACTGTTCTGGGCTCACATCCTGGCTCTGCCACCTACATCTTCGAGGCCTTGGCAAGGCCCTTCCTTCGCCTCTTGGAACTCTGGTTGGTCATCTAGAAAATGGCCCTGATGCCAACACTGTGGGCTGGAGGAGGATTAAGTGAAGCCTGGTAAACATTAACCATTATTACCATCGATGCTTAGTTTTGAGATTATGATGACGAGACAGCCTGGGCAACATGGTGAGACCCCGTCTCTGTAAAAATAAAATGAAATAAAATAATTGGGCATGGCGGCACATGCCTGTAATCCTAGCCACTTGGGAGGCTGAGGCAGGAGGATGGCTTGAGCCCGGGATTCAAGGCCGCAGTGAGCTATGATCGCACAACTGCACTCCAGCCTGGGAGACAGAGTGAGACCCTATCTCAAAAAAATATGGTAGCAGGAGGATTTGGTCAGGACCAGGGTGTGTGCTCACGGGCATGCCTGCGTCTCAGAGAGCTTTCCAGTTCCTCGCCAGGAGGCGGATGCGGGTATGTTGTGTGGTGTCCAGCAAGGAGGAGGGTGGCAGCAAGAACCCACTTTTCTGTTTAACCCTCCGCAGCCGGATAAACATCCCAGAAGAAGCCAAACACTGTCAGGGTGGGGGCCGTTCAGTGTTTCCAGGAACACTCAAGCCCTCTCCCGCTCCCGTTCCTTCCTCTAGAAAAATAAAGATTAACCCACGGTCATCGTCTGCGCACTGCCCTGGGGCTGTGCCCCGGCACGCTCGCCCCCTCCACCCTTGTCCCTGTCCTCCTCCCTGGATGAGTCACCCAGACACCAGAGGGAAGGCAGGGAGGAAGCCCTTCCACTTGGGCTGGGGACGCAGCGCCCAGGCGTGGCGGGGAGTTGGCGCCGCCGAGAGCAGCATCCGTGGGAGCCGGGGGGTGTCTTCCTGCACCCAGGCCTGGGACTCGATCCTCTGCAGGGAGAGTTACGTCTCCTCCAAGCTCCGCGGGCCGCAGGCTCTGAACAGGGCCAGGAGGGAGGAGGAAAGAAGAGAACCCGGAATCAGGGTTTTAGTGCCCCGAGACTGGGGGAATCTTCAGGTTTCCTCTAGTCCAAAGGGTCCCCCCACCTTCTGACCACTACGAACTCCCTTCGTTTTTTTCCCAACCTCTTGTGCTTTGAGAGATTTATTTCTGCTAAACAAACAGAATCTATCGAGTGATCATTTATCTTCCCATGAAAAACCGGTCTTATAAAATTGGGTTGATATCAGTTTAGCCAAAAATAAAAAGAAATTTGATATTTAACTTGCACGGTCTTTTTGGAAATGCTAGAAAAATAGTTTGCAGTCTGACTTGGCGTTCGGGCTGGGAAACATTCATTGTCTGTGTCCCACGCTTCCAACCTGTCCGAGGAAGCCGAATCTCTCCACTGTAAATGTACTGGCATATTCTGTGTGTGTCCAGTTCTGAAGCCACCCCGGGTTCCACGCTTAGGATCATAAATGCCGTGTGGTTATCCTCTCTCTAGGAGACCCCTCCCTGACTCACCAAAGGCCAGTGCCATTCTCCACAGCAACAACGGCAAGGGTGACCCCACAGCCAGAGAGCCCCTCCCCTTCTGGAAAAGGTAGGAATGTCGGAAACTTTCTGAGGACTCCTATTCGAATCCTCCCACCATCCAGGCCATCCCCCGACAATCCCACAGGTTCACAGACCACCGCCGGTGTGCCACTGCGGAGTTAGGCAGTAGCACAAACGTTTTTATTCGAGTCAAGGATCAGAATTTCCAGTGGCTTAATTTTCTTTCTGAAATCAAAGTCACTTCATATCCAGGCTGCATACGTACATGGTGAATGGTGGTTTAAAGTGCACTGTTAATGTGTCAGGTCATATTTAGTTGGAGATTCTTGTCCTCATCAAGAACCAGAAGTGGTCTGAGCTTTGACCCAACTTGCGTGTTAGCTCACCATGGTTTCACCAGTGCTGGCAGAAAAGATGACACTGCCAGGTGGGAGACCAGCCAGCAAGAACTTCGGCATGTTTGCATGAGTTCCCTCGTCCCTGAGCCCGCAGGGGCAATGCAGATGGGCCTGAACAGGTGCCCGTCCGCTCAGCAGGCTGCGCTGCAGGAGAGGGAGCCCGGACTCCGGACACCCGAGCATTTCATCCTGGTCAGTAAACACACCTGCTCTTTGCTGTGAAGGAGACGTTCCTCCTTCCAAGGCACTTGCTATAGAAGCATCCAGAGAAGTGCTGGACCTCGTGTTCCCTAAATCCTTCAGCCCCTCTGTCTGCAAGATGTGCAGAATGTGAGAGACCCGTGCAGAGTTGTCCCCAGATCCTACACACTACATGGTGACTGCCCTATCTAGAAGCATCGCATGAAGCTGCCGATGTTCTGTAGATTGACAGTCTTAGGTAATCTTCCAGCCCGACTTCCTCAGCACTCGCTCAATGTTAAGAAAGTGTGAAATGTGGGATGCTAAGTGTCCTGGGATAATATGCCCCGCATCCCATGATACTTTGTTCTACGTTTAGCTCTCGGTTTTCGTGCCACGTCACCCGGTCCGTGGCTCTCCCTGGCCCAAGTCTCCTCCTGCCCCCGGGTACAGGCACGTCTGTTGGCATCATTCCGCCAGTGCAGCCCCCTCTCCTGGAGCGTTGGTTCTCCGTCTGCGGTGTGCACTGACATCAGCATGGATGTCCAGCTGGCCTGGAAGGCTGGCTGGGAATCGGGGCTCTCACAGCCCCCCAGGTGGCTCTTTGGTGGCTGAGGACCGCACTTGAGCGGGGAGGGAGGGGCTAGGCGGAGGTTTCCCCTAGTGAGTGAGCTACCTGCATGCAGATGGGGGAGGGCTCAGGTGCTGGCTCTGTTTAAACGTGGAGCACCGCCCACGCCTTTGATCTGGCCACACCTGACTCACCCAAGCCTGGTCAGGTGTCCATCACTGAGACAGAGCCGCTGTCAAGAGCTCAGACGTGCGAGAGCGGGGGCTGGCATGACCACATGACGCTCTGTCTGCAGGGCGCCCCGGAGGGCTGGCAGTGGGGTGGGGGGAGGCGCCTGGGAGGGGGGACAGAGGATCAGGGGTGTGAGGGCTTCTCCCAGCGTGTATGGCCGGGGGACGGTGGGAACATCGGCCACAACAGCGTGTACAGAGAGCCGCTGGGCTGGAACTCACGTTCCCTAAATTCTGTGTCTGCCACAACAAAGACCCATTTCTCGTGGAAAGGGAATCGCGAACAGTCGTGCCACAGCCTACAGTCCAGGGGCGGCCACCTGCCAGGGAGGGACGAGGAAGACAAGGCAGCCCTTCCTGAGACTGGAGCTAAGTCAGGGCACTGTCCTCAAATACACCCCGTCTCGGGTTTCCCCGCATTCCAAAAATGTGCCAGCTTACATTTTACATAATACCGTCAGCATCCGGGCCGTCGCTGGCAAACGCAGCTCCCCGTGTGACTTGGGCTGAGTCGTTCCTGTTTGATGTGCCTTCTCCAGTGAACAAGCCTGAGCTACTCAGATCTTTGGGGTCTTCTCTTTGTATGTGCCCCTGAGAATCCCGTGTTCTGTGGGGTCATCGCCGGTGCTGTGGCCTCTCCAGGTGGATGGATATGTAAGGGAGCAGTTTGCCAGGGAGGGCTGGCCAGGGTGGCCTCCCTGGAGCCGCTCCCCAGTCCCCCTTCTGCAGGAGCTGAGCAGAGACGAGTCTAAACATTCATGTTCTCCCCGTCTTGGAATTTTCTGCCACAGCTTCATCTCCCAGGTCAGACACCACAGTGGCCACAGAGACGGCCATTGCACCGCGCTCCCCCTCCGAGCCACCTTCCACAGGACCCACAGGCCCGGGCAGGCGGGAGTCCTCCCAGGCCCCCTCCCAGACCACAGCCGGGACCTCGGAAGGCACGCCCTCGGCCTCCCACCAGCCGCCAGGTCAGCACTCGCTCGCTCGCTCCGCGCTAGGGGAGGCCGGGTCGCAGGTGCTGCTTCCGGGATCTGGGCTGAGCTCTGGCGCGAGACAACTGCACAGCTTTACGCCAACCCCGAGTCGGGGCTGACCTTGCCCCAGCCCCCTGGCCTGGCTTAGTCCAGGGGGATAGCTAGAAAGCAAAGCCCACCCACCCCCCGTGATGTGACTCGGCAGCCTTCTCCGCCCGCACGGCAGAGCCTGTGCCGAGACTCTCAGTAACATCCGCTTCCCCCATGGTGGCGGGGAACAGACGTGCTCCGCAGCCTGGAGCCGAGATCTGGCGGGCAGAGCAGCTGTTGTAATCTGGACCTTCTCTAGGGCATACGCGAATTTGGTTTTTTTTGAGACAGAGTCTCGCTCTGTCGCCCAGGCTGGAGTGCAGTAGCACCATTGTAGCTCACTGTAACCTCAAACTCCTGGGCTCAAGTGATCCTCCTGCCTCAGCCTCCTGACTAGCTGGGATTACAGGAGCCCACCACCACACCTGGCTAATTTCTCTATTTTTAATAGAGACAGGTCTCGCTCTTGCTCAGGATGGTCTCAAACTCCTGGCCTCAAGCGATCCTCCCGCCTGGGCCTCCCGGAGTGCTGGGATTACATGTGAGCCACCACGCCTACCCTGATTCTTAAGTGTGGCCCAGATCCTCAGTCAGTCACCCTGCCTATTCCTTGCTAAGACAAGTGTGCTTATGCCAGCTGCCAATGTCCCACCGTGCTGAGATGGGAACCAAGTTGTCCGTGATTTCTCCTGCTTCATGAGAAACTGTGCCTTTGGGACCCAGCCGTGACCCAGCTCACTGTCCTCTCTCCTCCGCAGGTGCTAATCCATTCAGCTCCAGAGAAGCCACCGGTAAGTATTTCCCTTAGTCCAGCGTTTGTGATCAGTGCGACCTCCGTCCCCTGAATTAATTCAACAGTAGATGCTCAAATATTGCATGAGTGAGCCAACGATGAAGTGAATGGGAAGGCTTGCACGTTTTAATAAATATTTAAGAAATGTAGTTCATAGCTTCATCGTCTTAAATATCTCCTGCTCGCTTGGCAGCCCTTTCTAGGGATAACTTTACACAGGTATTCCAATATCTGATCTCTCATCCCTGTCCTTGAAGACTCCTGATTGTAGAATAAAAGGTCAGGATGCAGCATTTACACCACCTCATTCGTGTGCTACCCCAGGAGGGAGGAGTTTGTTGTTCAGAATGGCATTGCGCCTCTAGTCTTCCACATCTGGGATAAATTGCTGCAGTCGACGTGCTCAGCCTTTGACAGGAGCTACCGCTGTGGCGTATCCTTCAGCCATTCATTGCATGTAAACTGGGTTCCTGTTCTGTGCCAGGTGCGGTCCTCAGCTGATAAGAAATGAGACTCACTAAAACACAAATGTCACTTTAAATTTACTTACATGTGTGGAACCGTAAAGGCTTAATTCGATCCAGTGAGTACTTAGTGAGTATCTACTCCAAACCCAACACTTACGATGCGCTTCGTGCCGTAAGAGTTAGAAAAGAAACCACTGCCCAGAGTGATGCGTTGACGCTCTCCCGTCAAAACCGCCTTGGCCGCACGCACTCTGGTCACAGCCACGCCGGAGCTACCGCCCTGGTTGGCCAGGGTGGTGCTAAGGGGTGACTGCTCTCTGCACATTCCCAGAGGACACTTTGAGCATCTCTGCCACACCCTGGCCACTGGCTGTCTCTGCTGTCCTCTTGGTGCCAGAGCCGTTTGCACTGCAGGCTGAGGTGGGGGGCCTCCGGGAGAATAATCGATCCCCACGTTCCTCCCCTCTTCTCAATCTCACCTCGTCTCTTCCTCTGCGTTTCCTCCAATCCACACACCCCCCAGGAAACACAAAAGGGTGGAGAACTGGGCAGGACCTTTTAATTCATGGTCTGGTGACTCTGGTTTCAATTCCTTTCTAAATTTGCCGGGTTGTAGTTGAGAGAGGCCACGGGCCTGGAGGGAAGGCTGTGAATTCAACTCTTTGTTTCGCCCTGGACTGAGGAGCCAGCCCTCTTCTCTCTCCAGTTTGACTCTGCAGTTTTTATTCTTATTTCAAAAGAAACAGGAAGCAGCCTTGTGCAAGGAGAACCACAGTTTCCAGCAACTTGCCTTTTCCAATAAATCACTGTGTAAACAGTCAGTGCCCGCCAGGCTCACTAGCTGATGTCCTCACGTGGTTTACCGTAGGGTGCATCTCTGCTGGAAAAAAATGCTTTTCTTAGTCGTAGGATCATGAATGTTAAGTCAGAAAATATTTTTCATTAATTTCTCATGTTTTCTGTTACTTCTTTGGTAACAACTTTTCTCTTACCTACATGTTATTTTGTTTTGTTTCTATTTTATTGCATCTTCTAATTACAGTGTGATTGCAAAACTGAGGAAAAAACCAGAAACATTTTTATATTGAAAATAAAGATTAGCTATGTGTACTCTATAGAGATACACAACTATTCTATACCGTAATAGGCAGAGGAAGAGATTTGGTGAGACTGAGAAGGGGGGAGGAAGGTGAGGGGGGAAAGTGAAAGTAAAAATATATATATTTCTTAAAAAGAAAATAAAGATTATCTATAATCCCACTACTACTTAATGTTTTGCCATGTATTCCTCTAGACTTTTCTGTGCATATGGTCATGCACACAGTTTCCTGGAGATTATTTTGGGTTCATTTGTATCCCAACCACCTTTTTTCACTTGTAATATTGTAGACTTCTTTCCATGTCAATAAATGTAGATCTATTTCATAATTTTTAATAGTTGAATAGTATTCCATTGTATGGGTATCTACCACATTTTATTTAACTGATTTTCTTTTGCTAAGAGATTTAGATTAACATCCTGAAAATTATCATGAACTTACTTGAGTGGATACCCCTGTATATATTTCTCCATTCCCTTAGAATAAATTCCTGGCGGAATTGGAGGGTCAAAGGGTATGGGCTTTTGTTATGTGTTGCAAACTGCCCTTGAGAGAAGCCGCACCAATTCACGCTCCCAGCCGCAGAGGTCCTGAGTGTTCGCTCATCCTCATACCCAGCTGTTTCCAGTAGAGTTGTGTTGGAAGGCCGAGCCCGGGGACATTTATCCTGGTGTACATGTGATGCGTGGCCTGGTGGTCGTGCAGGCGGAGGCCCCGAAGTCCCCACAGTCCATGATAAGCGTGTGGCCCATGGTCCTCAGGGAAGCTTCTGCTGTTCAGATGTCAGCGCTGTCGTCTTGCGCGTACGGCAGCCGGGTGATTTTTGCAGGGAGATTTCACAATAGGCGAACTGGCCAACGCTGCGGGCATTTTTAACAGTGGTTCTGTCCCCCTGCCCTCGGGCCAAGCCCCCTTGCTCACAAAGACACCCCTCTTCCCGTCCTGTCTGGTGAATCTCGGGTGTCCCCCGAAGTGCCCCAGTGCTCCAGGCTGCTTCTTTCGACTGGGTCAGAGCAGTCCTAAATCCTTCCCTTCCCTCCTCTTACCTGCAACACGTCTCTTAGAACGCCTTTTCTGCTCCTCCTCTGTCATAAAAAGTTGCAAATAAAAAGAATCGATGAGGAAACTGGACAGAAATGGCGCTGCATGCTATTGTTCCCGCGTCTGTGATGTGGGAGAAAAGGGGGACCCCGTGCCGGGGGCAGTGCGGGGGAGCGAGTCCCGCCCGCTCTCCCGCCTCCTCCTCAGCCCCTCGCCCCGGCTCCGGTCGTCAGGCTCTTGCCGTCCTCTCCTGACCTGCTCCGGCCCCTGCTCCGTCCCCCCAGGAGCTTTGCCCGGTAGGGTGAGGACGAGCAGGGTGAGAGGTGACCTGGGTGGGGACAGTTGCCGCCGGCAGTGTTGGCAGGAAAGGGGGGCCGTACTTTTGCCCAGACGTAGGATAGAGGGAATAGCGTGGCCGCCAGAAACGTGAACTGCGGGAAGCCGGTTGGGAAAAACGCCCATCGTAAAGGATTTTCCGATTCCCGGCAGTGAACCCTTCCTGGGACTCTCGTGGTCTGTTCTCTTGCAGTGACCATCTCCACTTCCGCCGTCCTGCTGTGCGCGCTGAGCGGGACTCTGCTGGCGTGTTGCCTCAAATCAAGGTGAGTAGCGCGGGAGACTCACGCTGGCCAGATCCGTCCTTCCCTGCGAGAAAAGCCACATCATGGTGATCCCGATGCCCCCTCGGGAAGGATCCCTTTCCTGGCCACGGACTCTCACACTCCCCTTCCGAATGGGCCGAGCAGGCCTCGGCCGGCCCCAGATCCGGAGCGCGCCCTTCCCTGCCCTTCCCCACCCTTCCCCGCCCACAGAGCCGCCAGAAATGGGGCAGCAATAGCCGGACAGACGATCCCAGGGTCCAGTCCACCAAGGGCCAGTTCAGAAAGAAAGAGTGCGCCAAATGGCCGAGCTGATGCATGTGTGATTGGAACGTGTTTGTGGCAGAGGGTTGGCAAAGCCGGGGCGGGGGTGAGTTGCGCCAGCAGCATTGGTAAACCTTCGGTGGACGACGAGGCTGGAAGTACCCGAACAGGATCTAAAGCACTCTGTAAGCGTAGGCAGTGCAGGCTCTCCCCACGCCTAGGACTGAGTGTTTCATGGCTGTCTTGGGCAGGGCCCCTGCTGATGTGATCCACCCGGTGCTGTGCGTACGCGCTTGATAGGAAGTATCTGCTGATTTGAGGGCAACCCTCTCCTCTTTTCAAAACCTGCGAATCATCTACTTTGCAGGCGAACTTCCCGGCCGAACAACATCGAGATGGAAACCATGGAAGCTCAGCCCATGACCAGCAGCAGAGAGGAAGACACGGAAACCAGCCCACACCACCTCTGAATCCCAGGCGAGACCAGCCCGGCCACGCCTGCAGGGAAGAGTCACTCTGCTTTAGCTACAGAGGACTGAGGAGACACGCGGGGCGGTGGGCACAGGAGCAAGCCCACCAGGATAACCAGACGCCCCTGGTGTAATCCCACCACCTGCACCCGGCCCGGGTGTCTCCAGGATGAGCAGGTTCTCCAGATGCGGATGGATGCCACCCGCCCACCTGCCCGCCGCAGGGCCCGACTCCCCAAAGTCCAAGCAGCTGAAGCTCCCCCGGGAGGGGCTGGAGGATTCCGGGCAGGGCTTTTATTTCATTGTGACACGTATTCAGGACAGCTCATCACTCAACTGTGTGTTCCATCCCTCATCCTGACTTGCAGTTTACAGAGAAAAGTAAAACTGAGGCTCAGCTACGAAGCTCCTCCTGGCTTGGGAGACATCTACAGGGAAGACCCCAACATCTGAGCTCCCGTGACACTGTCTGCAGCCGCCCCGCGTGTGCCAAAGCGGGGCCCAGAGAGGCAGGAGGGACACTGGGCCCAGCGAATCCTCTTGATTGAAGGGTCAGAAAGAACAAAACAGAACTCACTGACATTTTACATGTATATGCACTTATATTTATACTTCCTTGTCTGTTATATCTACGTATTGTATATGATTTGCATTTTGAAATTGTGCCTTGTAAAAATAAAACATCTATTTTCAATATTTAAAAAGAGTACTGAAAGAATCACCAAGGAGAGACGTTCCACAAAGGAAAAAGAGGAGAGAGAACGGGGGTGCAGAGTCCGGAGGGACTGGGCTCAGGTTTTCTTCCTGCAGGACAGAGGCCTTGGCTGGAGCTGGCTCGGATCATGGATTGGGGAATTTCCGACAGAGTCTCCGTGTGAGAAGCAACGTGATCTGTTCTACGTGCGGCGAGATGTGGCCCAGCTCCGCTTGTGCACGCACTGTCTCTTCCCTGCCTCTGCGCTCTTCTCTTTTTCCTTCTTTGCTGTTTTTGACATTTATTTCTAAAACCCAAGGCCTAATCCCACCTCCTCACTTTATAGATGAGAAAGTTGAGACCTGGAGAAGTTGAGCCACCCACAGCCACGCAGCTCAGTTAGTGCCGGAGCTGGATCCGAACTTAGAGTGGAGTGGGGCTAGGAGGGGGCCATCCTGACTGCACAGCTGCCCCTCACGCAGCGGGGGAAGGGGGACCCCTGCGAGCACTGGGGAGGTGGGGTGCAGGCACAGCACCCAATTTCCGTGTGGCCAGATGCTCTCAAAGTGCCATTTCTCAGTGTCTTCTGCACGTCGGCAATTAGGATAGTTTCATCGAGACCAAAGGAAGCTGCTTGGGCTTCCTCAGAGCATGGTGGTCTTGGGTGGCCAGAGGGACTGTCAGAAAGTGGGAACTGCCAGGCCTCTGAAAGCCTAGGCCGGACACGCACACATCACTTCTGGGCATCCTGTCGGTCAGAGCAAGTCACAAGACCAGCGCAGATTCAAGGTTGGGGGTACGACAGAAGGGAGGGAAGGAACCAGTGGAAGCTGTCTTTGGTGACCGTCTACCATACTTTACAGGACCACAGGAAGTGTCACTTACCTTTGGCTGTCTCTAAATGCCAGTAAACACTGGATGGGTGGATGAATAGAGAGACCTCGGGCCCAATGTCTGCAGGTGCTGGGAAGAGTCCATCCTTTTAGTTTTTATTTTGAAATAGAAAAAGTACCCAGAACTCCAAAGGGTTTGAAAGTTCTACAGCTGCTAAGCCTTCAGGTCAGGTGTCTTCACCGGCCCACAAATCTAAGCAATGCACATTCCCCCTTCCCTCCCTTCCCGCCCTCTGCGACCTTCGCCAGGAGGAGAATGATGCTTTGCCTTTTTAATTTCGCCTTGATTTTGCTTGATCAAGAAATAAGACTCTTTCACTCTCTTTTTATACCCTCCTCCAGACGTTAGGAAGTAGGAGAACAGGGTCTAGAAGACACACTAAGGACCTCTCCACGTTTCCGACTGCCCGCCCTCTGTCTTCCTAGTTTTCCTTTCCAGGCTGTGTTTCTGGGGGAGTCTGGTTTGCGCTCCCCTCCCTGAGTGCCTGTCTGTAAGCCCGCCCATTCTGGTCTTCCTGTCCCTAGCTATCCAGGACACAACAGCCCCTCTGCAGCTTGGAGGTCCCGCCATTGTGTTGCAGCGGCTGCCTCATGCCCCCCAGCACAGAGGGCGACAGCCCCTGTCCCTGCTCCCACCAGGGCGTGGGCACCCGGCCGGGGCTTGGCCGTCGGGGCCTCACCCAGGGCTAGAAGCTGTTGGACACAACAGTTTACAGAGCAGCGCCCAGCAAGGCCTCGGAACCATCGAAACAAGACCGCTGTGGTTCCAACCCATTTTCCGCACCTCGTTCTCCAATTCGCTGTCATTCTGTGAGGCCCCGATAGCCTTCTGATACATTTTCTTTTTCTCTCCATAACAGATTTTGTTTCCATTACTTGTCCCTGGAAAGTTCCTAGTAATATAGAATCTGGTACCGGGAGTGGGTTTTGCGAATTGGAAGCAGCAGGAAGTGAGGACTGTCCGGGCACCTGCCCGAGGGGTAGGAGGGGGCGACGCTCTGCTGAGGCTCGGGTGGGGGTGGGGGTGCGGGTGCAGCCACTGAGGCACCGGCAACAGCTCACCGGAAGCTCCCGCACGGCAAGCCCCCGGACGCCGGCTCTGGGAGACCCTGTCACTTCCACCCTAAAATGGTACGGGAGGGAGAAATCCAGGGCCACAGCGGGGTGGCTCCTTTGAATGGCACTCAAGCACTCAGAAGAGAGAGTGACAAGCTCCAGTGGCTCAGGTCTCCATTAAAGCCAGGGGCTGAAACCTAGAAACTTCCTCCAACACGCGACGCGAGAGCACAAGATCTGAAAGCCCGGCGTCAGAGCCTGAGCCTTGGCGCTGTGGAGGAACATTGGTGGGTGTGCGGCCCTGCGGGTTCCCAGCTGAAAGGCGAGGGTGAGGCCCTCATCCTCATGGTGCGGGAATGAAAGTGTGGGGACTCCGGAGGGCTCACGGGACCCCTCACCCTCTCCCGTCCTCGGAAGCAGCCCCGTTTTGTCTGGTAACGTGTCTTCCTGGGTCTTCCTGGGTTGAGGAGTCACCTTGCAAGAGCGACATGGGGAGGGAGCTTTCCAGAGTCACCCAGAGAGCAGCCTGTTCATCTCCCCAAGGCCGTGCGGGACCTGCCACGTGAGCCTCCACCTTGCTGACCCCTGCCTTCCAGGGATCGGCCGTGACCTCACCGCTCAGGCACACGGCGAACCTTCATTCCTTCCCCATCCCCGCTACACCCAACCTGCCCTTCGAGAGCCGGCTCCAGTTTCCCTCCTCCCGGGCCTTCACTAACTACTCAAATGTGTAAAACTGTCTGCCTCTGGGCCCTCGAGACATTTACTATCCGATCCAGGAGTGCGGCATCTGCCAACACTGCCTTTGTGCAGTGGGAGGAATATGGACTTAGGAAGCCTCAGTGTCAAGCGTCTGTCCTGCCACTTGCTGGCTCTGTCACTGGGACGAGGCAATGTCAGTCCACATAGCTCATCTTTAATGTGGGGGTGACGGCCCATGTGTCACCTTTCTCACAGAGACATGAGGTGACACGAGATACTGGCGTGCGTCTCCCCTCTCGCTAGACTCTGGCGATGCTGACACTTAAGACCTGGCACTTATCCTCAAGGAGCCACGGCCTGGCCGAAAGGAGAAGACACGTCGAAGCGAACATGAACGAAACCCTAGACCACAAGTTAGCGGACAACAGATGCCACGAGGCGCAAACACCCAAGGCCCGGTAAAGGCGGGAATCGCTGAAAGGCCGGGATGCGGAGGAGCGTGGGACAGGAGCTGGGAGGACGGTGGGATTTAAATAAACGCGCAGGAACCTTCTAAACGGGGAGATACAGGCAAAGATGCAACGGGAGAGCGACGGTGAGTTCAGGAAAGCAGGAGCGGAGCAGACATGACAGCCTGAGTCGGACGCGGAGGCTCATCCTTGTCATACGAGCCCCACACGGGCTCAGTACTGGGGATTAAACAAAACCAAAACCAGGACGAAGGTCTTACAAGAACCGATGCAACCAGCACAACCCTGGGAACCCGGCTCCGCCTCGCCACCCCCTTCCGCACACGCCTTCCCGGAACACAGTGCTTCTCTTTCCGGGGGTTTCCTCGCTTCTCCGGGCAGACAGCCAAGGGCCCAATCACAAAGGCGCGTGATCTTCAAAACCCGCTTTGAGATCATGCAGCCCAGGTTACCCGAGTGGCTGCATGACTACCTGCAGGTGGTTTTGGTGTCTTCCGCGTGCTCCTGGAATCCGGGGAGGCTCCAGAGGCACCCTGGGGGTTGGGTGGAGACTGCAGAGAGAATGCCAAGTGCTCCCCCCGACCCTGCCCTGTCCTGAACAATCACAGCAGCCACACTTTTTAATTGGAACAAAATTCAGTTTGAAGAATTTCATGGCCAAGGACATCTGGAAGCTTTCTATGCTTTGGTTTAATGTGATTGTGTTGAAGAATTCTAATTCCAACTCTTTACACAGTGGTAGTAGAAACACCACCGGTTTGGAGATTGACTTTGAGTTTTCGTCCAAGCTCTACTCCCTATGACACTGAGAGCACTGTGGTCCCGGCCCAGTGGTTCTTCGAGAGCCTGTTCCATCACTGGTGAAAGGTGGCTGTCATCGGCCTCCCATGTTCCACGTGAGGACAAAATGAAACCGTGTACACGAAGGCCTGGTGCTGTCCACCCGCTAGGAAGGAAGCACTTAATAAATGCCGGCTTCGTTTCTTCAATGAGATGTTTACACACTGGACGATCAGACACTGGTGCCCGCCCCTCCTTCTCAAGCGAATTCTTGGCAACGGTGCTGAGCGAGAGATGAGCCCCTGCAACCCGCCCCCTCTGGACTCCGAGGTGGAATCAGAACGTTTTATGTTTAACACCCTCGAGAGTTCTCCTTTGGGGCGATGGAAAGCCTGATGTCATAGGACCCTAAACTGTGGAGCTGGCTGAGCTGGGAGGCAGGGCCGAGGGCAAGGGCCCTCCTGCCTTTGTCATGGGGTGTGAAGCCGCTGATCGAAGTGTGACCTGTGACCATGGGTCCAGATTAGAAAAATTATATTAATATTAGGACAATGATTACTACACACAAAAAAATTCAGAACGATGGAGTTGTACATTTCAAAAAAGGAAGAAGAAAAACACCCGGGAAGTTGATGCTGTGTCAGTGTCCTCAGGCCCTCAGTGAGGGCCTTAGACGGTGGCCTTAGGGTGAAGAAGGCCAGCCTGGGAGTGGAGGGGAGGCCCTGGCTTTTCCGCCTGCATCCAATCCAGACTGACACTGTAGTCCGCAGCAAAGCCCTGCAGGGTTCTAAACAAGAGGCCGACATGACTCCGTCTTCCTTCTAAGATCACGCATTTTTCTATACAAGACTGACAGACACGGGCCAGAGCAGGGTGCAGGGAGCGACCGTGGCTGCAGCCCTGTGCAGGGAGGCAGCACAGGTCAGAGGGGCTGCCGATGACTCGGAGCGAAGGGAAGAAACACAGGCGGACGGGGCTGCCCAGGCCTAGGGTAGGGAAGGGGCCTGGGAGAGCCAGTGGCAGGGGGAGAAGTCGAGAGCTGTGTTTGGAGATGGCAAGTCTGGGATGTCACGAAGACGTCAAACAGAGCCGAGTGAAGAGGCCAGACATTTGCACCGGAAGCTCCGTCTCTCCCATCCAGCCCACCTTTAGCTGAGGCCACTAGAGACACACACTCGACTGCTGGTGAGGAGAGATACAGGGCAGCACCGACTGGGCTCTCCTGCTGACGACCTACCCCCTTAGTGAGGCTAAGCTGCGTTTGAGTCCCCCCATTTGCTGTCTGGGGTGGGGACTGAAATTTCTATCTCCAGCGAGCTCCCAGGTGCCGCTGCTGCTGTTCCTCGGGGGACCACACTGAGAACGGCTCATGTCTGCATCTGGTCCTCCCGCACCAGCCCCCACAGGAGCCTTGGTCCAGCCCCTCCGCTGCCATTTCCTGCTGGGATGACAATCGCTAAAAACATCCCCAAACTACAACTGGGATGATCTTATACCAATGACCCAACGTCAGAAGATCGTGGACTCTGCCTGGCTCGGCTCAGAGACGACATGGTGAATTCTCTGGGTGATGCCGTGTAGACCCCTCTGCCGGCCATCAGCATCCTCAAACCGCTGAAGGGCAAAAGTGTCAAATGCCAGGTCCATGGACATCTACACGATGTATTTTCAATGGTGGTTTCTGTAAAAATGCGTAAGTTTCATCACAACATCCTCCCAGCGTCCCCGAGCCCGGCGAACCAGGCGCCAGCTCCCCACGTCTGCCTGCTGACCCCCTCCGCAGCGGTGGCCACCTGCACTTGCCCTCTCAGCAGGACGCGTCTAGCCACCGCCACTCTGTACCTGTCTTTTCATTTATGGGGCCTCCCTATTTAAACGTGTGCCCCATGATGACAAAGGCACATGCTACGTCTTTATGCATGTGACTCCCCACGGCGCCAAAGTCTCACTTTGATGTGCCAGCCACTGAACGTCTCAGACTCCGCCTGGTCCATCAGTGAACAGCGGCCGAGCTACTCAGAGGGGTACACGGGAAAAAGAGTTGGAGAAGGTTCGAGAGCAGTGCCGAAGCCAGACGCCACGCTGCGTTACGCCAGTGCTACAATGCCTGTTTAATTGAAACCTTGTAATAAAAGTTTAAATACATAAAATGTTTTTTTATCAAAAGAACATCTCCCGCTCGCCCAGCCTGATGCGCGAGGACAGGCAAGTGGGAACTGGCTGTGTGTGGGGTGAGCAAGGGCAGGTCCAACTCCGGCGGGTTTCTTCTTCCTCCAAAGACTCTGTGGATGGACTCGGAGTCCGGGGTGGCGTGCACCCACCCCACCCCACCCCACCCGGGCTCGCTTCAGCACGTGGGGTCCGCGGTAGCTCTGCGCCTCGGCCTCAGAAGACGAGGAAGAGCAGGGCCTCGTGCCTGGGCAGCACTATGTTCTCCACGGTGCGTTCCATGGCGCGCACCTGCTCCGGGGAGGCCGTCAGGAATGCCAGGGGCCCGATGCGCTGCTCTGCGCAGGAGTGGCAGAGGTAGCCACCCTTGTTTTCCTTCCTGTTGCTCTGCAGTGACGGATCAGACACACAGGTAAGGGGAACGATCAAAGAACAGGATTTTCCACCAAAAAGCACAGAATTATTGTCGCAGCTGCCCAGGGACAATGCGTAAGGATTCTGATGTCTGATTTTCAGACCAGTGCAAACCCTGGGCAGTAACCCTTCCCACAACACTGTCTTCTCAGACGGACTCGACTCTACCAAATTCCCTTGAGCAGAAACCACAACTTATCCAGTCAAGACGAAGAACCAAGGAAAACTGACTGGGCCCTCCAGGGAAGCAGCCTCGACCATCCCCAGACCGCGGGCTCCAGCACGTCCAGGCAACGTCACCTGTCCTGCCCTGACCCACGGGCAGACCTCACACCCCTCATGCCCGACGTGGGAAAAGCCCCTGATCTCCCTTGCCCGCAGCCCAGAGCAGCACACCCTTCACACGCGATGAAATGCAAACGGTAACTACATTCTGCGGAGCCCACGTACGTAAGTGATGGGAAGCTTCTTCAGGGTGAGGGCGGTGTCGACTGGGATGGCGTTGTTGCACTGCCCCACGCAGCAGCGAACCACTCCTGTCTTTAGCACGTTACTGGTCAGCTCTGCTTGCAAGAAGTACTCCTGAGAAGGAAAGAGTGAGAAAGAGCGTGACGGCACTATCCCTGCTACACTCTGCTTGGAAACCACAACAGCTGAGGAGCGGTACACACGCTCTAGATGCATCCTAAGTGCCGGAAAAACGCCGACTGCCCCGCCCCTTACTTTTGCTAATTTTTCCCTGCCTGCAAAGCTATGGGCTGTCCAACTGGCTTCTTGGTAAAATTTTATTTAAAAAAAAAGATTTAATGGGCAAATATGTAAAATCATTGCCTACAATGATATTCCAGGACTATTTCTGGATTTTGTCTTATGCTAACCCATCCCCAACTGAATCAGTAGAAAATTACATGCGTGTTCGCTTTCTGACCCAGGTAAGCCGACACAGAGGACCTTAAAAAAACTTGCCCAAATCAAACCCGCACATTTCCACCTTCCTACGCCACTGGCTGCGCCGGTGCGCAAATAGCCTAGCTGGGCCTCAGGTCTTTTATCTAGGACGTGCAGATGACACGGTGCCTACTCCACGGTGCTGGGATCTGCGAGGGAGAAACACCACAGCACACGCCAGGTGCTCATGCCTGGTGTAGCGCGAGTGCCCAGATGTGACATTAGTGACTAGAAACCACTGGATGGGGGCTGTCAGCTTTGCCGCTGCCCCGAGGACTCCTGCGCATGCTGGGATACCAGCAGGACCACATCGCGTGCTGCCATAAATTATGATTTCGTGTTTTCTGGATCATGCCTGGCTGCCGATCTAACTTCCTACAATCTGTGTCCCACGTTTTATTTATTCTCTCCTGCAGGACCTGCCTACTTGCTACAGAAAACAATAGAAAATACACAAACGCTCAAGTTCCAACCAACGAGTACAGACAACTAGCAGTACGAAATCCTTTTTTAAATAAAAGTATAGATTTTGTTGAAGTCCCTCTGACTGTCATCTCCATTTCAGTGTCAAGAACTTGGGGTGGAAGGTGAGCACTTCTCACCTAGCTCACTGCTCTCGAGTGCTACAGCACCCCGATCACACCGCTCTTTCACCTCTTGTCCATCCAGCCCCTTGGTGTGGCTGCTCACGTCCTTGCCAAACTATTTCCAACAAAGCAACAAGGAACGTCCTTGTACGTGTTTCCCTGACGGCTGCACGCGTTTCTCCAGGGCTGGAGCTTTCAAACGCTTTAGACCCACTTACGTGACAATTCCATGCACATGTGCACACGTGTAAGAAACAGAAATAAAAGTTTCACAAAATACTACTTGACTTTACATGCAATGCACTCTATTTCTTTTAGATTTTATGCCATTTTGCTGTTTTTAAAGCTCATTGTAACCCACCAAATTAACTTCATCAATCATTAACGAATTGCAACCCACACCTTGAGCAGAGCTGCTCCAGCACAGCAAAGAGCTACAGTTTGGGCTCAGGGTTCCTCACACCGCTGAACATTAGGGCACCAAAGAGCTTTCATGTGAGTTAATATTTATTATGTAAGAAATTTAAACTAAGGCGTCACACATTCAAAACAGATAATTAAATGAAAAAGAAGCACTGCATTCCCTGTAGGGACTGTAGACAAACAACACAACTAACTGTGCATTAAACTGGTGACAAAACCACAGGGAAAAAAAGAACTTGAAAGTGACTTCAGAACGTGGGATTCTGACTACACACCATTAGTGGAATATACGCTCAGGAGCAATGGAGCTGCTTGGGAAATCTTAAATTCCATTCCGTACTCTGTTAATAGTAACATTGGTATTATTTTGAATGTTATTTTGAAATACACAGAATAGTGTAAATAATAAATAAATACCGTTAGGAACAAAGGTTTCAGTGTCAGAGAAGAGATTCCAGTGCGAAAGATGCAGTAAAAATCCTTTAACGGGAAATCTGAATTGGACTGTAGATCACAATTCAGGACTCCCGCGTGTAAAGGGCTCAGGGCTCTGAGGTGCAGACACACTGCAGCTTCAGGAAGCCAGGGGGATGAAGAGCACATGCAAAAAGCGTCCCGTCTTCAGTACGCGTGGCTGGTGGTGCGCGCTTGGTAGAACACTGCGCGGCAAACAGAGACGGTGCTTCCCATGACCTCGGGAGGGGAGAGGGCGCCACGAAGCCAGGCATCAGCGGAGGCTGGCAGGTGCCATCTCCTGATCTGGCGTACGCTCACTGCATCATAATTTTAAACTGCTTTATGCTGTTTTGCATATTTGTGTTATATTTAACAACAAAAAGTTAGAATTAAAAATTAAAATTGGAGGCCGGGCACAGTGGCTCACATCTGTAATCCCAGCACTTTGCGAGGCTGAGTCGGGAGGATCACTCAAGGCCAGGAGTTAGAGACCAGCCTGAGCAAGAGCAAGATCCTGACTCTACAAAAAAATAGAAAACTTAGCCGGTGTGACGGTGCGCACCTGTAGTCCCAGCTACCTCGGACACTGAAACAGGAAGATCGCGCAAGCCCAGGGGTTCGAGGCTGCAGTGAGCTATAATCACAAAACTGCACTCCAGCCTGAGTGACAGAGCGAGACTCTATCCCCTACATCACCCTAAAAAAGGTCTGTTCTGGTTTCCAACAGGGTTGAAAGACTACATGGTTTACACTCTAGCCGCGAAAGGCAGCAAACAGACAAAAGTGAGTTAAGAGAGGGGGAGAAGGTGTTCTGGGCAGCAGCAGTGAGCGAGTGCTGAGTAGCTCCTCATCTGCATCTCGGCCAGCGACAACGGCCAGGAGCCCGAACACTCATTCTCCCCCACCTGGACGTGTGTTCTGGAAAGCCCCATGGTGGCGGCTGCAGCAGCCATTTCCAAAGGGACGAGAAGTCTGGATGCAGAAAACGTGCTTGCCGTTTTTTCCCTAAGAGTGTTGAGAATTGATGGAGAAAGGAAGAAAACTAAGAAATACATGAACACCGCTGATATTTTAAACAGAACTCTTCAGACCGAATTAGGAAAGAACTTGGACAAGAGCGTTTCCGTTCCTGTGGTGAGAACGCTTCTCGCACCGTGATCCGCCTCTGCACACCCGCCTCTGCCCTTCCCGTCCAACCCGGGATCCTGGTCCCTCGCGCGGACCACACAAAACCCGAACGTTGCCAAAGTAGCTCTCGCCTCCCGTCCCTCTTACCCCGGCCAGAGTCAAGATGTTCTCCAGCGACTTGGTCATGATGAGACGTTTCTTGGCACGAGTTACTGCAACATACAGTAGATTCCATTCGTCCTCAGAAAACGACTCTGAAGAAAGGGGAAAAAAATCAACTCAAAAGCAGCTCACAGAAACTTATGTTCTCACCTAAATGTTTACTACCCCGCGCCCATCCCCCCCTAAAAAACCACTGAAGGTTTGCTGCCTGTTTACATAAAATTTTCCTACAACGGCCAACTCCAAAAACAAACCAAAACCTCGCAGACTGCCCGCACAAAACGCTGGGTTTTATTCAGTCCTGCTATGTAAATCCCAGGGCTGTGTTAATTGGTCATCACACCTGTGACGTGCCAGGTGGATATTTACATTCACTATCCCAGTCCTCCTCGCAACAAGCCTGTGAGACATACGGGGAAACTGAGGTTTAAAGAGGCGAAGACGCTCGCGCAAACAAGGCCACACACGGCTCATCGAGGGCCGGGAGCTGGACCCGAGTCTGCTTGTGTCTGAAGTCCACACTCCTTCCACTTCCTTAGGCTGCCTCTCTGGGCAGAGTACAATCTGGAAACACCTGACGCCGTCCCGGGACACGCACACGGACGAGTCTGCACGGCCCGCCCCACGCCTGTCATCTCGGTCACAACACCTGCACGACAGCAGGAACTCAGAGCAGCTGGTCTGCAGACATGCTAATGGCCACTGAACCCCACACTGTGCACTGTGTGCTATGTAAATCACACCTCAATAAAGCTGTTGCCCCCCCCCAAAAAAAAAAAACAAGTATGTAAACATGTAAACCAGCAGGAAAAAAAAGTGGTAGAATAATAAAAAAAAAACTTCTCCCTCTCAATAAAAAGCAGGTAGCATCTCCTGAGGGCCAGGTCCTGGCTTCGCCGCACTCCAGCTCACTCTCAGCGTATCTGCCACCCCCGACCGCGCTCGCCAGAGATAAAGCGCTCGGTGTCTGTACTTCCGGCACCCCAGTGTATGCTATGCCCCAAATATTGAACCCACAGTTAACAGCTTTTGTTTGTTTGTTTGTAGGGAAATTTCAAATGGTTTTATTCTGAGATTTAAAACCAAAACAAAATCACTGATGCTTAGAGTTTAACAACTAGCCTTGAGCATGAATTTATTAAAAAGCAGAGAAACGATGAGGAGTATTTACTATTTTGCCTTTTACCATTTCCTGATCTCTTTAACAAAAAGAAGGGAAATTAATTAAAGAAAGAACAGCTCAGTTAGCAGGTAACTGTATGTTAAAACTTTTACCCGAGAGCGCTACACCCAGGGGAAGTTTGCTTTTCTAAAAACCACAGTACAGGAATCAAAAGTTTAAGACCAGGAGGTGTTTTTGTTCTTCTTTTTTCTAGAAGGGCCCTCCCAGGAGGCAGTCACAGGGAAGCATCGCGCCAACGCTTCATTGCTGAGATCAGAGCAGCCCGGAGGACCAGGCTCCTTACCGACGCGGAAGTGGGGAAGCTGGGGCAGGTTATGCCTGGCACAAGGCACTTTCACGAAATCATCCAAAACATGCACAGTGTCAAACTCCAAGCCTTTGGCTTTGTGCACGGTGCCCAAAATGTATTCTAGAACAAACACACGGCATATGGTTAGAGGGGGGCGTCGCGGGGAAAGAAACAAAGGAACAACAACAAAACTTTCTGTGTCCTACTTGACCCTCAAAACTCTAACTAAGTTTTCTTGCTAAGTACAGTTTTGTATGGAAAGGACAGAAGAAACTACGGTCGAAAGAAGAAGAAAAAGAAAAAGGAAGGAAACGTGGAAAATGAGTTGCAGGAGCCAGCACCTCTCAGAATCACGTTCCAGAGGCCAGAGGGACTTACGCAAACCCTGTATCGCACACGTGCAGGGACAGAGGCCCGGGAGAGGGCTGCGTGCCTTGCCCGGAGTTACACGTGGCAGAGTTGGGGCTAGAGAATCCCATGCTACGGGCTTGGAAGTAAAACAGAGCAAAGAGCCCCTGACCAAGAACGAGAACTCTGCTCCCCTTTCTCTTAAACGACGAAGCCATCCCTGGCCACAGATACTTCGCGTAAGTAGCAAATATCAGACCACCTGCGTCTCTCTTGGCGGGAAGGTAGAAACCAGCCACTTCCCTCACCTGCGAAGTCCAGGTCTTCGATGTGGCATTTCTCTATCCTCTCCACCAGCTCTGGAATCCTGATGTTGTACTTTTCCACGACTGCGATCTTTGCCTCGAGCTCCTTGTCCTCGGCGGCCGTCACGTACCTCTTGAAGCCGCTAAAGCCTTCTTTGTGCACCCATCTTCTGATAAATTTGTCTTTAATGACGAGGTTTCCTGAGGAGGATACACCACAGGTTAACGCGACGCGGGGGACACGCACAGAGGGCGGCGGCGGCACGGTCCTGACCGCAGCACGACGGCCGGTGGTCTGGAAGCCGGAGAAGAAAAGCGCTGGGAAGTGCGAGGCGCTACCACGTGGGCCCCCGCGGAAGGGTCAAGGTGTGAAGCTGCCCGGGCAGAAGGGGCGGGAGGCAGCCTGCGGGACCAGCGCGGGAAAGAAACGGAGGCTCCTGAGGGAGGGACGGGGAACGGTTAGCACCTCGGAAGACGGGAGGCCCCGGGCACCCACTCTTCGTGGGAAAGGGCGCCGCCCGCTCCCCCTTCTCCGGAAGGAAAGTAAGAGGCTGACTCGAGCCGGCCCTGCCCCCTCCCGCCCCAGCACCTGGTGGGGCCCGCGGGCCGGCGCGTACTCACGTTTCCTCCGTTCTTCCTCCGGCTGAAGGAGGATCCAGATATCGATGATTCTGTCCAATCCAAATGATTTGATCCCCTGAAAAACATTTTTGGTGGGATTTTCGCTTTTTCGTTATTTTCTTGTTTTGTGGTCATCGTTTTAACAAAACAAAATATGCCAAATGTAGGGATGGGATTTTGGAATGAGACAGTTTCTTGGAAGTGAATCTCAAACTGCACCCAAGTGACTTGAAACAGAGACTGAGGCTGGCACGGTGGCTCACGCCTGTAACCCCAGCACTCTGGGAGGCCGAGGCAGGAGGATCACTTGAGCCCGGAGTTTGAGGTTGCTGTGAGCTATGACGCCACTGCACTCTAGCTAGGGTGACACAGCAAGACTGCCTCAAAAAAATTTTTTTAATTAAAAAAAAAAAAAAAGGAAATATGACAGTATCCATTATAATTCACAACCAGATGTGTGATCACACGTAATGACAGATGCTACAGGCAATAATTGGATTGAGAGAGGAGAACGACTTACTTTATATTTTGCCCAGCATGGACGACATACTAGAAATATTACTCTTACAATAATAAAAATGGCTAAATTATACTATATCCACTATAGGAAATATTATAAGGTCATTAAAGTAGCAATGAAAGAATATATGCTTATGTGTTGAGTGAAAACAGCATACATTTTTACATACACTATAATGGCAATTATGCAAAAATATACATCTATAAGGATAAGACAAAAATAATTAGGAAAAATGAAATCATATGAAATACAGGAATCATGTGATTTTTTTAGTTTTCAAAATTTCTGTAACACGGTTATATAATCTTTATAAATAAAAAACTTATAACATTTTAGTTACAATTCGCTATTGTATTTACTGAGCGCCTAACACACAGTACACCCTCGAAAATATTTTTCCCATAAATGAGTATCTTTTAGTTGTATAACTTTGTTTCACGGTTTAAAATGCCGTCAAGGTACCCTCTAATCCTCCTAGCTCCCCGTGAGACAGGTAAAAGAGAACATTACCTTTGTCTTAAAGGTAGAGAGAGTGAGGCACACAGAAGTTGTGACTTGCCTCGGGCCACACAAAGCTAGTACCAGAGCCAGAGCTAGAACCCAGGTCTTAACGCCACGTGGGGTCAGCCCAGCTGTTCTTACACTAAGGGACAACACACAACCAGAAAAGCTTCGGGTAGCCAGCAGCCTCGTTTGCAACGTCCAGGTGAGGAGGACATTCATTTTTTAAAGAGTGGAGGGAAAGGGCCTTGATCCTCATTGGGTCTGCTTCACAGGGAGGTTCCGCTAGCAAAGAAGAACGGCGGGGAGAGACCCTAGTCACGGCACAGCCCGGCCGACAGAGTAAAAGCACGAAATGTTCTTGCATGATAACCTCAGAGAAGTTGAACATGTTCACTGGGTATGTTCATCTGCAAAGTTTCCGCGCATGAAGCCGTCAACAGAATCTCCTCTCACCCCAATCAGATGGATCCTCGAAGGTACTTCTCCTTCGGTCACTCGCACGGCCTCATCGAATACGTTGGCGTTGGTCCGGGACAGCAGGGCCACCTGCCCTTTTGCGTCACCTCTGATGCCACCTTTGGGGAGAGAGCACAAACTGTACGGCAAATCGAAATAAGGAGGAAAACTAGTTTTTGTGACAAATGAGAGAGGAGTGACTGAAAGCCTTACTCTGATGGTTTCCTCCAACTAGAGTCTTTTTCCTTACTCTCTTGCAAACGTCCAAGATGGTAGCTCCCACGTAAGCTATCTCCACGCCAAATCTAAAACTCTGTCAGAAAACAAAACAAAGGTAGTTAGCAACTGCCCCGACGTCCACGCACACATGATCGCTGCCGAGGCCTGGCCTCGCCACACCCGGCACGGCACTCCTGACTCGCCCGACACGATCCGTCACCACCTGGGCAGGCTTTATTTTCCATTATTCCCCAATGCCAATAGTGAACATTTCTTTTAAGCAAATCTATCCTTTTTTTCAAATCAAATCTAGTGAAGTTTAAATTATACAAAGGATTAAGAGAGGTAGGGAGGGTTTCTCCCCTTACCTTTGAGACCCCTTACATTAGCTTTACAATCACCACCTGTGCAATATTAACTTTATAATCATCACCAGCACCCACTAGCCACGAGCAGAATCAGCACGAACTGGCGCTCCCTGCAGGGCCCCTGCCCTGCTCACGCTGTTTTCTCTGCCTAAAACTCCTTTTCCTCCACCACAATCATTTCCTACCCTCCAAAACTCAGCCCAAGACCCTACACTTCCTTGGCCATCCGGCTGAAAAGATACCATTCTTCCCCAAACTCATGGTATTTACTGCCTGTTTCCACGCATTCATAACTTCAGGCAATAAAGTTTTACGTGCTTTGGCAAAGAGCAATAACACAGCCAAAGGAAAATTGGACTTTTAACAAACAGTACACTGTTGCTATAAAACTATTCTGAATGAACCATAACCCAAATTATAAATATCCATGAGTCCACACTGAGATAGATGAATGACTAAATCAACGGGAGAGAAAAGACAAATCTCTGCAGAAGAATTCCAAATAAGTTACAAAGATTCTCCAACACAAGCTCCGCCAGTGTGGACTGAGGATAGGGACTTCCTACAGAGCACACAGTGTGCAAAGGAGCGGCCTGGCGAAGCCTGCTCCAGCCAGGTGATCAAGTTCAACACCGACAGTCATGAACTGCCCTGAAAGTATGTACCCTCAGTATCACGTGACGAAAATGGCACCTCCCCTCTGTGGTCTTCCTCCCAGAAGCCAGAACCCTGGTCCAACCATGAGAAAACACATAAGACGAATTCCAATACAGGGGCATCCTACAAAACAAAGTACTTGACCAGTACTTCTCAAAACTGTCAAAGGTCATAAAAAACAAGCAGAATCTAAGAAACTGTCGAAACCAAAAAGAGCCTGAGGACACGTGACTAAATGTAACCTGGTATACGGATGGGATCCTGGAGTAGCACAAGACATTATTGAAAAACTAGGCTGGGCGCAGTAGCTCATGCCTATAATCCCAGTACTTTGGGAGGCTGAGGTGGGAGGATCGCTTGAGCCCAGGGTTGAAGGCTACACTGAGCTATGATCATGCCACTGCACTCCAGCCTGAGCGACAGAGCAAGATCCT
>RJWJ010007924.1:0-55470 GCA_004363605.1 Indri indri | reverse complement strand
GGATTAGGACTTCAACATACAAATTTGGGAGGAATGCAAACATTCAGTGCATAATATACTTCTAGGAAATCTTTTCCATTTAATCCAGATCCGTCGAGTACTCAGACCATGCTATGATACAGAACCAATTTGAGGGTTAGGAAAAACGTCCTTCTTTCAGACCTTGAGCTCGCCACTAAAGGGCCCAGGAAAGAACCCCCAGCACAGAGGAAACCCAAGGACTGAACAGTAACATGGTGCCTGAGGGTCACGAATGAACCTCATCAAGAGAGAACTGGGAAAAATCAGAAAGAGAAAGAAGGGAAAGAGGAGGGGCGGGGAAAGGAGGAACTGGGGCTGGAGGCAGGAAAAGAAACTAAAGAGGGAGTGGATCTGTGGGTGGGGAAGAAGGTGATGGAGGGAGATAGAGGAAGGTCCAAGGAAGACAGAGGGAAGAAGACAAGAGAGCAGAGTTTCACTTTCTCAGCATTAAAATCCTGAACTGGACACTCTAAAAATAAGAACTACAGGGGGTGGGGATTTTACTTGTACATAATTTAAAAACAATAACTGAGCTTCCTGCCATGATACTGTGAGCTCTGGACTCCAGCTACCTAAAGTGATTTTAAGTGCCCTTCTCTAGAGAGTAAGTCGAAACATCTGTTCCCCCCATGAACAAAATTCCTTTTCTCTGTGGAACTGACTGAGGCTGGAGGACTTATTGTGGATTCTACCTCCTTTGAATCTTCACCAGGCCAAACTATAGAGGTAAGCCACCTCTCACAGAGGCTAGGGATTGTTACACCATGGCTTGCCACCTACAACCCATTTTTGCAAAATGTGAGTGAAAGCCCGTGAATTGTTAGTGGCCACCCATGAACATAAAGAATTTATCAAAGAAAATGATCATCATGTAAATTAGATGATGGCACATCTGAAATAGTGATATGATTTGGGTATTATATAAGCACTAATTAAAGCAAATTTGGTGAGTAGGTGTGTGCGTGATACGCATATATGCATACATGTATGTATACCATTTA
Organism: Indri indri; assembly: GCA_004363605.1. NCBI lineage: Eukaryota > Metazoa > Chordata > Mammalia > Primates > Indriidae > Indri > Indri indri. Next base: position 54,448 of record RJWJ010007924.1, on the reverse strand, counting down.
AAAAGAAAGATCGAAAGAGCTAAAAATATCCTTACTTGGTGACAGCTGAAGATGTGACTGTTGCCTTCCACTACTGAAGCAGGGTAAACGCCAGCAGCAGAGGAATTGCTCAGCTTTAGGAGGGAGTAATTAGGTTTAATGGAATTAGTTGAGAAGAGGAACATTAAGCCTATCGGGGAAAATTTCCTCCCAATGAAGACTATTAGATAATGGAATCACATCCCAAGAGAAATGCTAGAAATCCTATCACTGAGGATATTTAGAACTCAGCTGGACACTACAAGACATTCCATGCCTCAGACTTTATGCCCTTTTATGTCCAAAGTGTTTTAGTATTTTATTTGATCAAGTGTGTTCAAATCCCTTCTTCAGGGACTGTGTCAATAGACTATACGTATAAAGAGACTATATATAAAAAATACATGCATATACATATGTACATATATACATAGCTACATATACAGTCTCTCTAAATATAGTCCATATATGTGTATATGTATATGTAGAGACATATAGGTAGGTAATTGGGTGGATAGGAGAGAGAAACAGAAAAAAACTTTAAGATTTGAGGTTCTTTTGCATGTTTGCTTTTAAACTTGCAGGTTACAAATGAAAACACTAGAAACTGTGATAGACGCATATTTTAAAAATATGCTAAGACAACAAACAAGCCCCTCCATTTTCCTTTTTACATCAATTATGTCCTCAAGAGTCAGAAGCAACCAGGTTTGCATTTCTTCTAAGTTAATATCGGTTGCTTCTGAGAATAAGCCCAACAATTAATCTAAAATTCCAATAAAAGCAACAAAAAAAAAGTTCAGAGGACAAATTAAAAATGTTCAAACTCTTACTGAGAATTTAAGGTTCAGTGACCTATCTATCTTTTCCTTGAGAAAAGAACAATCACTTTCAGAAAACCTATGCCCCCATGGAATGACGCATCCGCTTCCTCCTAAACATAGATCACATTATCAGTGTTGCCAAATATATCAACAACTGCCTGCCTGTTGAACACCATGTTTATCTAATGGACCATAACAGACAGCGAGAACAAGCACAGTTGGAGACAGCAATCTCTAAAAGTATTTTCCAAACCAGCACCATTCTTTTTTTTTTTTTTTCCTCTTTCCTTTTTCAATTAAGGGAAAGGAGGTTATTAAGCAAGACATACAACAGCACTGTTTAGATATCTCCACTGAAACCATTTCTTTGTGCTGAAATGTAAAATATTTCTGGAGAGTCACATTTTTATGTATTCACGTAAGAACTAGGCCAGGGAGGAAGGAGGGCCGTGGAGTAAAGTTTATGTTGGACACCCAATCAAATCTGTCGTGAACTGCATAGAGAAAATTCCTGAGGACTCCAGAGATAAATTCTCAACTTTTCCCCTGTACATAATGAAACAATTCAAAGCTGAGGATCCAGAGGAGGCTGAAAGGAATTTTATGTAAATACTTACAAGAAAAATAATACAATTATTCAAAATGTTTCACGTGGTTTAATTTTAGATATAATTCATATTTGTTTTTAAATGTTCAGGAAATATAGGTAAGTCAAAAGGAGGAAGTAAGCCACATAGAATCCAACAATGCAGAGATAAACACTATTAAAATTTTGGTTTATATTTTTCCAGTCCGATATGTCCTGAAAACAGATATTCTAAAATCAAAATAGAATCATTTTTACATATAATTTTGCAAGTTTTGTGTACTAATATTTTTCAATATACACTATATCGTGTATATTTTTATAGTAATATTTTTCTATAACACTATTTTAATAGCTATTTGATACTCTATTACATCTCTATCCCTGTTTATTTATTCAGTCCCCTGTTGTCGTTACCAAAGGTTTCTATTATTAACAGTCCTGATATGTACTCTTACATTGTACTTTTACAAATGCCCATAAATATTTCCTTAGAATAATATACTTGAAGTGTGTTAAAAGATAAGTGTAACTCCAAGACTTTGTAACATAGTCAAAATATCCTTTCTAATGTTTGCAGTAATTTTCCTTTTCACCAGCAAATATGTTTATTGTGGCTTTTGACAGAGTATCTTTTTGTGTATTCATTTATTTTTTGCATACATGAACCTGTCAATCTTGCTTTATGGTTGCTTTCATAAGTTCATGTTAAGAAAAGTGCCCACATCCAAGAGTATATAAATACTATATAAATAAATAATGTAAGTAAAAAAATTTTAAAAGGTGAACATTTATTTCTTTAAATAGTCTCATATATCCTTTTAAAGTATATATCTGCTTCATTATTATGTTTAGAATTTATGTTGATCTATAGTATAAGACAGAATAAGTTGTTACCTGATTTTTTTCTCAATACATTTAGAAAATGAAGCATCTTGCCCTCATTGATTTGATGTGCTAGCTCATAAAATTATTATGTATACACTATTCTTTATTTAGTTAAATCTGTAAAATTATTATAACCACCTCTCTCACAGGTCTGCAAAGGACCCAGGAGTAGCAATTATTTCACCTATGTAGAAAGCAGTTAAGGTTGAACAGCTTTTCATCATCTATGTTTATGTATTCTCAATTTAAAAAAAAAAAATTTAAATATTAATCTATCCTCCAAACTTTAATACATGAATGAGATGAGTGCAGAAGTCAGTAAATCACATCAAGAAAAGTTTATGCAGTAGTCTCACTACAATGGAGAGCCAAGTTGCAAGAGAAAAATACACTCTTATCTAAAGGACTAATAAGGTTTCTCTTCTTTTCTTTTTCTTCCTGTTCTTTTGTTACATGTCATTTAAAGCAGTGGTTCTCAAAGTCAGGTCCCTATTCCAACAGCATTACCTGGGAACTTCTTAGAAATAAACCAACCCAGACCTACTGAATGAGCAATTGTGGGTATAGGGTCCAGAAGCTCATGCTTTACAAGTCTCCAGTTGACACCGGTGCACACTAAAGCTTGAAAACCACTGATATAAAATAAAAATTCTTTGTCAAGAAATAATATGAATGGAACCTACATAAAATATCATGATATCCGTGACATCATTCTAGAAGAAGCCTTTATTGGCATCTTTAATGTAGACCTTTTTCTCCATTTGCCCTTTCCCCATTTATTACATATTCATTTATTTTATTAAACATTTTATTATGTGCCTAGATTGGGGCTAGCTGCTGAGTATGGACTTTTTTTTTATTTCAGAATATTATGGACTTTGAATAAGCCAAATCTTTTGCCTTCAAAAAGTTTACAATTTATATTTTTTTGTTCTACTTAAAAAAAAAAACACCAGAAACAGGAAAAAAAACTAGACTATTTTTTCATGTGCCAAGTTTTTTATGTACATGACTAGTTAAAATACAGCCAAGTATTCTGCTTTTTAGAAGCTTTTTTTGTTTAAAACAATCCTGTGATAACTTGCAAGATGAGATCCTACAAAAATAATACTGAAAGCACTTTTAATTAAATTGGAAATTAAAGGCACCCAGGTATAGAGTCACACTAAAACAATCAGGAAGAAACCCAAGCATGGTAGAGGATGTTGGAAAGGGTAGAAAAATGAAAAAGCAGAGACTCACAAGTTAGTATAAAAAGGTAGTAATAACAATGAATGATAACTGAAGTATACATGAGAGCTTTCTATAAAGGAAGGGAGAAGGACCATGAGAGATGTCTGAGATAGAAAAACAGCAACAATTTAGGAGATTTGGGAGTGGACATAGGTATCAGAAGTAGAGACGAGGATGATCATAAGTATTTGAAACTCAAAAAAAAAAAAGAGAGAGATAACCACATTTTTTTAAAAAGGAGGCACACTAGACTCTACTGATTAGTTTGGTGTGTAATTATTATGTTAAACTGTTAGTCTCTTTCCTCCAAGTCTGCATGTTTTTTCATAGTGAGTAAAGTGGTCACTTTTCCCTGACACCAAATCTCTTTCCTCCAGGCTGAGCTCCGTACACACTTTCCCTGACAAACCTCTTCCTCACCCTGACTACAGTGCTTCACCTGGCTTCTTATTCAAACAACTTTTGCAATAATTATGGGAGACCCGGCACAATCTTAACAGTCCAGACCATATTTACAAATGACATAGTAAGGTAAATCAACTCAGATTGTCCCACAAGGTAGGTGGTCATCCAGAATGACACAGAAAGAGGATTGTCTCTAGAATGTTCAGGGAGAGACTCCCAGGATGGTATTTTCCACTCTCTAAAAACATAAAGCTCTCCACAACTCAAATCTGATCACACTCCCTTATCAGCCGATTTCTTTCCTGTCTTCACCCAGAAAACTCCTACTCATTCTACAGATAGAAATTCTAGTGTTAGTTCTGCCATGAAGCCCATTCTGATTTACTTGGACAGTTCTAATTTTCCTATGAGAGATTCTCATTATTTTCATATCCCTTTTCACATAATAGACCACAATTACAGCTTTACATCTATTTATGTTATTAAAGTTCATTTGCCGCAATTGAGTCTCTTCTCCAGGTCTATTTTTGTTCACTTTTGAATCATCAGAACCTAAATATTGTCTTGAACATTGTAGTTACTTACAAAATATCTAAACATTCATTGAATGAATAAATGACTATTAAAATCCTTGAACAAGCAAAGGAACTTCTCTTTCCTGACCTTTAAAGTCTTTTTTTACTTATTATTTTGTCTGTCTAGAATACTCTTCTCTTGAAATCCACATGTTGTTCCCTCAATGCCATCAACATTTGTCAAATTATCAAAGGAAGTCTTTCATCCTATTATTTTAATACCAAAAGGCACTTCTCTTCCCCATGGCTTCTTGTATGTACTTGTTTATTATTTTGTTTTCCACCCAACAGAATAAACCTGTTTGAGAAAAACTATTTCATTCACTGCTGTAGAATCGGCTTCATGCTATGTTTGAATGAGTGAAAAAAGAAAGAAATTTTTACCTTTCCTGTGTTAGAATAACTGAAGGGGCACACCAGACTCTACCAAACTGACCGTGGGTAGCCAGAAGATAAGGGTACTATTCATTGTAAGTGGTTCAGAGTTGGAGCAACAAGCAGGGGAGCATTAGGGAAAAGGCTGAGAGGGAATGATGTGGCCACACGTGGGTATGTCTAAACCTCAACCACTGTAACCAAAGCAGATGGTAGCTCAAGATTTTGGGAACTGAATAGCATGAGTGGGCAAGGCAGGAAAGACTTTTTCAAGCATGAGCTAACAACTTCATGCTAATATATATTCTTTTCTGTTAAATTAATTATAAATGTAACTCTGGCCCAGGAGCCCTTGCAAGATACAGGAGATGGTGGAAAGAGAACATTGCCTGGTCCCACGTAATAGGTAAATCCAGCCATTCACCAAAGGGAGTTCATCATAATAGTTATAATTTCACCTCTTCATGACAATTGCCAGCATGGATGTTATGGATGTCGTGCACATTGTGATATTTATTTTATCATCTGTTATTGCCCTCCATTATGGGCTGAACTCTGTCTCCCCAAAATCCATATGTTGAAATTTTAACCCCCGGTACCTCAGAATGTGACTGCATTTATAGATATTAGATCTTTAAATAGGTCACTAAGTTAAATGAAAATCATAGGGGTGGGCCCTAGTCCAATTTGACTGGTGTCATAAGAAGAGGAGATTAGGACAGAAACACACATAGAGGAAAGGCCCTGTGAACACACACAGAGAAGACAGACATCTGCAAACCAAAGAGAGAAACCTCAGAAGAAATCAGCCCTGCTGCCACCTTGATCTCAGATTTCCAGCCCTCAGAACTGTATGAAAATAAATTCCTGTTGTTCAAGTCACCCAGTCTATGATATTTTCTTATGGCAAACCTAGCAAACTAATATACTCTCCATTTGAAAATATTTTAATTTAAACTTACAAACTCAATAAAGTATATAATATCCCAAAGCCTATTTGTCGATCTATTGAATGAAAAAGGAAGAAACAGTCAAAGTTAAAATAGATATCAGCAAATATTAACAACAAAGTAAAATGGACAAAGCATTTAAAAGATATTCACTCATGATATATTTGCCTGGGAGGAAATCCATATGTTCAGGGCAATCATTTTCCAAGAAAATACCATATGGATTCCACACGTAAACTGATGCCTGAGAGTACATCATTTAAACATAACTGATGAAAGAGGAGAAGCTACAACTGGATATAGAGCAAAAAAAGAGTATGTCCCCAAAGTAGTGATAAGCAGTCATTTGGGATTTGGGAAAGTAGAGAGAAGTGTCAAAAAATAATTTTTTTTGATGGGAGAAGGAGCAGGAGATCATGAAAATGACCATACAAAAAATAAACTGTGGAAGCGATAGAAAAATGAGTCTAAAATGTAAAGTAGAGGCAGAAGAGCAAAGAAAAAGAGAGTTATTATTATTATTGATCCAAGGCAAGGGTCCTATAACTTTCTAAGTGTCTGTAGGAATATCTAAACTCTTAAAATAAAATGCATTAGATGCAAACATAAAAAGAAAACTGGAAAGTCAATTTTTAAAATAAATAAGGATTTATAAATTATAATATTATGTCCTCTAGTCAACTGTATTTGCTACATATATAGCAGTTATGTATCAATTTTATATTATCTGGGGGGAAAAAAAGAACATTTTAGCCTGTGTGCTGTGATGTATGTGGTATATCTAAGAGAGCCAAGGATCTTTGAAGATCTTAAAATTGCCCCAGGAAAAGGTGACAAACCAATGTAGGAGGAGAAGGAGGATATGGTAGAGACAGTATAACTTTATCTAAAGTACAAAATCATGAGTTGTCTAGCAATTTCTATTGGTACCACCAGACAGTTGTTCCTAGAAGAAAAAATTGGGAGAGGTAATAATCAGTGCTGAAAACTCAGACATCATGTAAGTATCTTACTCCTCGACATTATGGTTGCTAAATTATAACCCAAAAGCTTATTCTTGCATCAGCAATCTGTTTTTTTAAAAAAGCACAAGATTATGTCTAAACGATGGCAGGTAAACATTAATTTAACACACTCAGTGAAAGAAATGTGCTATCAGAGGAAAAAAACACCATTCACCAGTTGCTTGGCATTTTGAAGAGAGAACATTTTTTAACTTTTTCAAGAGATTGAATCACCACTTCCCTTAGAAATGACCTAATAAAACATATTGGGTTGCTCACATCAATATGAATCCATTCCTCAATAAAACATGGCCACACTTGACCATTAAAAAAATAGCTTTCCCAGGGAATGCAAATAAGCAGTTGTGTTGGTATCTTCAGAGAACCTTCTATAACACTTCAAATAGAATAAAAGTCTATTGATTAACACTTAATTAAAAAGATAAAGCAACCCAGTGTGATTTCACACTTGAAAGAAGAATTATGACAACTTAATTTAATGCCAAAATATGGAGCTTTATTTTTAATGGAATAGTGTGGGAATTTTAGGGAGGACATAACAAATAATCAAAATCAGGATGTTTATCATATTGATAGGTCATAATAAATTTTTACAGCATTCTGCCAGCACATGAAACCTGAAAATAAATTTAACTAGAATATAAAAAAAGCCTGAGTTTCAGTTCTCAGAAGAGGAAAATCGATTGTTTAAACCATAATAATTAAAACCATATTTCAAATTTTCCATCACTAAGGATTCTAAGGCTTAGAAGTCTGCATCTTCTAATGCTTATAGATACATTTCTTATGCAGTAGGACTAAGTAAGTCCAGTATTCTAAGCACTTCATACAATATGTGCAGATTATGAGTTTTACAGTTATAGAGTTTAATTATTAGACAAATAACTTACATCCTTTCTTGAAACTGAAACTATCACTTGGTATAAATCTATTACTACACTGTGAGTGCAAGTATCATTGCATTCCATCAATATAAAAGAGATTAACCAGTATGCTCTGATTCACAGAGCAGCATTTCTGGGATAAGGGAATACAAAAAACAAATCTTCACTGTTAACGTGGGTAATACTGCCAAGAGATAACAATGACCCATCATACTTAGAGTTTTAGCTTTGCATTTTTAAGCAGCGAATTTTAAAAGAATGAATGTAACCAGTATATACATGTCAAGCCTTAAACTCAGTCCTATTTCAGCAATTATATAGGCTGACATTCAAATGCAAGCCTGTTGTCCAACTTGTTGATTTAGAAGCTCAAGAACTTTAGCTAGTCCCTTAACTCTTGAGAGCCAGTTTCTTTATCTATGAAATAGGCATAATTATACTTTCCCTACTCATCTCATAATAATTCAGGAGAAGAAAAATGCCATAATATTTATTAAGAGTAAAAACCATGAATCAAACACTAACCAGATACTCCTAATGGATGTATCACATTGGGTAAATGGTTTCATTTCATTAAGCCTCGGTTATGAAATAATACAATAATAATAGCATCACGCATACATATGGCACTAACTACAAGCCAGGCAGTGTTAATGAATTCAAATAAATTAATACCCACATCACATGTGAAAGTTATACCCTCATTGCCTAGTAGATTTCCAGGCACATAATCAGTTAACTGAAAGTTGAGTAAATGAAACAGAAATTTGATTTGAAATGTAAGATTTTTGCATTATTTCTGTGTAAGAGAAAATATCTAAATTTCTATAATTCACAAGAAAGGGATACATGACAAAAGAGAAAAATCCTTCTATAGGTGGAATAAATATGAAAGGATATGCTATGTTTCTAATTTTCTTTAAAAGAATTAAGAACAAAAGTATATGAAAAAGAAATAGAAACACAGGCTACTAATAAATATGTGGAACAATCCATGCCGTTAGAGTTTGTTATGAAGCTTGACCTCAAAAATAAAGCAAATCTTTCCATATGATTGTAGAAGCCTTCGAGTTGATGGCTCCATTCTAACTTTGTCATTGAGTGGTGTCTGGTTGGTAATTACTTAAAGATACTCTAGAAGAGGGCAGTGAACTGGAGGCAAATTGTATCCTAATAACCTAGGGAGAACCATGATCCATTTTCAGAAGTTAACATCCAGAGTGGCAAGAAGAAATAATTATACTAGAATAAACACACACACATAAACTCACAGAGATAATTTTAAAACATTTAATGGTAGTGAAGAGTAAATTATTTGACTCCAACCAGGGCTAAGAGCATTTTGGTAGCTATCACTTACTGCACTAAATCTGCTGACGTTTGCATTTCCTGGCTGCTGCTCTATTTAAAGTCATTCTGAATGCTCTGCTAGAAAGGATTTCAGTGGTGCTGCCAAATTTTCACTAGATTAAAAATGTGCTCTGCCGATAATATTTTTATAAACACTGCACACTGAACAAGAGCAATTCTCTTTGGATATCAATTCACTGCTCTTCCGCAGCCAGTCTTTCTGCTAGTCAATCAACAGATTCTGTTCAATCTGGTTATTTCTGGTGAAATGTGCTAGAAAACTTACGTCAAAGGCCCCTTATGGGTTTAGTGCTGATTAGGTGTCTCTCTTACACTAGTAAAGCCACAAAGACAACTAATCAGTGCAAACATTGGAATGCCTAAATATTTGTTAGAAAAACGCCCACAAAGCAAAGGCCTTCAACTCCAGGAACAGTAACAAATGCTGTGATGTCAAATTTGACTTGTCAGAAAGTACTCAGTTTAAAAATATCTTCCCACTATCCTAATGCTCAGGTACAAACTGCTTTCACTATCATTAGAGTAGTCCTAGTTAAGAAATTCTTAGACTTTCCATTATTTCCTTTCATTTATCCTGAGACACAAAAACCACAGGAGTTTCATTAAAACAAACTTAGCTCACAATACATTTCATGAGTGGCAGGGAGGCATCTAAACTGAAAACTAAGGAGTCAGCACAAGTTAGCAGCTGGAGCAAAGGGGAACTCAAATTGTTAGAAAAGAGAAGCTCTGACTAAGGAGTGGTAAAAGTTGAAGACAAGAGTGGAGAATATACAATAGGAGATGGAAATATGTTTCTATAGGGTTTAAGGCAAGAGAAAATCAAGTAGGGAGGTCAAACGCAAGAAGCATAAAAGGAAAAATCCTAGAGGAAAAGTATCAAAATAGGTAAATTTGGAAATATGGAGAAGTCCTCCCTTGTCCATATCTGGACCTCTGCCTGTGGATTATCTAAAATTACTTTCAAACTAGAGTTCCTGTGCCCCAAATGATGTCTGAAGCCTTTGGCAACAATAGAGGCCAAATTGCATGGATCACAAATTTTCCTTGGAGATAAGGGTAGAGTGATTTAATGTTATTTGAATTGTTTATTTTTATTTTTAAAAAATAAATATAAACTAACATCTAGAGATCAACCTTACAAAATTTTTAAAGTAAAATAAATTTTAGACTGGCACAGAGTCACTTTATGCTTTTGCCCCAGTCTTCTGTTTTCTGCCCATCTAGTTGGGAACACTTCGAGTAGAACAGAAAGGTAATTATTCCAGCGACTGAAAAGGGAATGAGGTTTAGAGCAAGTTCAAGAAGGGCTTCTTAATTCTTCCCAGGTACTTAGACTTCCCTCTGGTACCAGCTTTTTAATAGGACCTCATTAGGGAAGACCAGCATGGCCTTTTGACTTTCAGCAGAGATAACTGAGAAACACTGTTGAGGCTCAATATATGAAATAAATTGAGCCTAGTACACACACACACACACACACACACACACACAGAGAAATACATTTAGAAAACAAATTTTATTTTTCTAAATATAAATTTTGAGATATAACAGAGAACCAGTGCTAAAAGTTAATTCGGGGTGGCAGCATTGTACGTGACATTTTTCTTCTAGTCAATATGTTATAACAAGTTGATATGGTTCGGATGTTTGGCCCCTTCAAATCTCGTGTTGAATTTGATCCCCAGTGTTAGAGGTGGGGTCCAGCAGGAGGTTTTTGGATCATGGGGGAAGATCCCTTATAAAAGGCTTGGTGCCTTGAGTCAGTTCTTGCTCTAGTAGCTCATTCAAGAGTTGGTTGTTTAAAGAGCGTGACACCTCTCCCCTCTCTCTTCTTGTTCCTCTCACCATGTGACATTCCTGCTCCCCCTCCCCATTCCACTTTGATTGGAAGCTCCCTGAAGCCCTCACCAGAAGCAAATGCTGGTGCCATGTTTCTTGTACAGCCTGCAGAACTGCAAGCCAAATAAACCTTGTCTCTTTATAAATTACCCAGCCTCATGTATTCCTTTATAGCAACACGAAATGGAGTAACACACAAGTTATGCCCATTGAGCCTAAGAAGATTGAATATGGGATGTTGATAGGCAGACGTGACCTAATTCCAACCCAATCTTACCACCACCATTAACTTAAATTTCTTTTAATGAAGGCTAAGCACCATCCTTAGAAAAGAACTTTGACTGCATCATCAGCGATTGGGGCTTGGGGATTCAGGCTTGTTTATTTGACTAGAAGGAACATACCAAAAGCAAAATGCCATATGTAGACGGTAAAGGATAAGGCACTGGAGTTTCTGTGAGGTCCAGGGAGCAAGTTCGTTAGGAGAAACGAAGAACTCTAGCATGTTGAGTTAGATTTTGGAATGGGGACTGAGAGCAAAACCAGTTGTAAGAACTCCACCAAGCCTGTATCAGACAGGGCCCTCTTGGGTGTAAGACTGGGTCTGGGTAAAGCTTAACAAAAGTAATAACACTTTGAGGCCCAAGAAATACAACAGTAGAGACCCTCTGAAAAAGCCTACTACAGCAGAGACAGAGCCAGTTCCCCATTCATTCACAGAGCAGCAATAAGAAGCAGTTTTAAGCGGAGCATAGCAGCACTGCTTCAAGTAGTGGCCCAAACAAGACTGACTAGAATTCATCCCTGAATAGTCTGCCAAGTGACCACAGCAGCCCTGGGGAATAGTATGTGGTATTGCTGTCACTTTGTCAGCCTAAAGCAGTGACAAAGTGACAGCAATACCAATTGGGGCTGCTTACAGAGCAGCCTAGACTACAAGATATCAGAGAAGGGAGAAAATCGGGATGGGTAGAGCCAAAGTCCTAGAAAATGATGAGTGATAATAGATAGTAAAAGCCAGATATACATATCTATACATCATGGTACCACAACCTAGAAAATATTCTGGGAGGATTCAGAGAGGAGAGGAGGAAGCAGATATGAGACATTGTGGAGGTAGGATGGAGAAAACTCAGGAAGCAATAGGAGAATGGTGATATGGAAAAAGGAATACTCAAAGATGACCATGATGTCTCAAATCATGGCCTCTGAAAAAAGATTGGGAAAGTTATTTTTACAACAAATAATATTAAAAATAAATATAAGTTATTGTTGATTTTAATGTCATCTGGTGTTCTGATTACTGCATAAATTACAATCTATCTCAGAACTAATCTCCTACTCTTCCATCTAGACCTATGTTTTCTTTTTCTTTCCCTGCATTCTCCTAGCATTCAGATTCAGGACATTACTACCATTGTGGACCAGTCTCCCTTCATTGTCACTTATATTCAGTAATGGTCTTGGTTCCATCTCAACAATGTCTCATATTTCTCCCCTTTTCTCCATTCTTACTGTCCAGCTTACAGAACATGCCATCAGCGCCTCTCGAATGGCTCTAAAGTAAGTTACTTTCTTAATTGCCCACAAACTTAACTAAACCCTCAAGCAGTAACCACTCCTCTCCTCTGATATTGTCTAAAGCACAGGATTTTATATCTCTTTTATGGCCAATATTGCTTTATATTTATATTAATTTGTATGGACATTTCGAATCCTCCATTACACTATAAGTTTGTGGGAAGAATCTGTAATGACATGGTAGCTATAGAACAAATATTTGTGTTGAGTTCAATGAGTAAATTTAAAAAAATGGACATTCTAATTACATGTAAGGTTAAACATTAGGTAATGTGCTAAAAAATGATGTGTCCATTTTAAGGATAGGATTTCTAACATTTACACTGATATTTATATATTCTTCAAATAAACATTCATTATCTTATCATTCTTCTACCGACAGATGTCTGCGAGGATCTATATGCCTGTACCCACACACACATATTTCGCTATGTTATTCTAATAAGGAAGCATTTAATAGTGGTAGACTTAATCAGAATAACTGAATTTTAGTTCAGCTCTACCAATTACCAGCCATCTAATCTGGGTAAGTTATTTTACCTCTACAAGCCTCCGGTTTTTCTTATGTAAGTGATGTAATTTCTAGGTTTGTTTTGAAGCTAAAATGATATGACAAGTGAGAAAGCATAATCAGTTCAAAATAGATCTCAGTACTTTGTAGGTCCTAAGCAATTAATGTCTGCAAAGTGGAAATTGATTGAATATTTTCCTTTTATCTCTTCCTTTTATTGCTTTGTCCCTTCCTCTCATTCCTCCTCTGTCTATTTCTTCAAACTACTGTTTAATGTACCAGAATAAATATGGGAGTAGGAACCATATTATTTATAGGACTTGCGTTCAAGAGTTTAATAATTAAGTAACCTTTGGCAACATATTTAGTATTTACAAATCTCAGTTTCCTTTTCTGTATAATGAAAAAAAAGATGGATGTGAAAAAGCCATGAAAGCTAGAGATCTTTACTAATCTATAATATTCTGTTAAGTTTTAAAAAAAATCACGTGAGGTCATTATTACTGGCCTAGTTGTTCCTAGTACCTCCCCTTGAGATCACGCTCTTGACCGTGAGTATAACACAAACAGGATTTTTTGACATTGCATTCCTTCACCAAAATCTGAAACTGAAGTTTGGTTTTAAATACACAGAGATTCATATGAAGCAATCCAATTAATGGAGCATAGATTGGTGAGGCTAATGTATGACTTCTTCAAAGTCATTCTCATTTGTCTCTGTAGTGTTTGGAGTAACTATACCTGGACACTGAGACATATATATTGTGGGAAGAAACAGAAATTCAGCCCCTGAATAATGATGAAAGCAGTCTGAGGCAGTCTGACTGAGGAAAAACAAATTTTCCACATTACCCGCTTTCCTGCATGGCTCAGAATCTTTTCTCTTCCTCAGTATTCTAGAGACAGGTGGACCAACCAGACACGTGGCAATAAAGCACTAGCCTGGTCTAACCCTACTTTCATCCTTTCTCAGAGTTGTAACACATGCTTTCCTACTCATTGCAGGTGATGTGAGAGAACAAAATCAAATGAAAATAGAAAAGAATCCCCAAATTATTTTATTATTTAGTATATTTAATTTCATCAATAAAAATCTGAAAGTACAAATTGTCAAAAATGCAGATATTCAAAAATTGGCTAGTATTTTGCTTATCTCTTCATCGTAAAAATTTTCCATGTTCTGGCAAAGACTGTCAAGTCATCCTAGCTGAAAGAAAACTAATTTCGACAAACTGCTATTTGCTATATTCTTCCAAAAGTCTGTCATTACCACCTGTACCCAGTAGCTAATTATCTCCTGTCTGTTGTTTAAATAAATGTACTTTGTTTACATTTGTCTGTACAGCTAAGTAAGAGGTCTTTAAAAATAATCGATCATGGAAAATTTGAATATGAAAAGAGAATTTAAACTTGTAGAAAGTAAGTATAATTTAAAGGAAGGATGGTAGCTTAAAGAACTGTGAGAGAAAAGACATAGATGGGGAAAAGAGGGAAAAAACAGATAAGGAAGATATATTCACATATTCTTCATTTAACATTTGCAGCCATTTTTTAAAAAGTGGAAATAGGCTCACAGGGGAAAATAAAACATACTCTTCTTTTATAGATTATGACTGGTTAGGAGTTCTTTGAGAAGAACACATGCTCTATGCACTATTTTGAAGGAAAGTCCTAGATTTGCATTAGACTGTGATATGAGTAAGAAAGACAATTTTATTGTGTGAAGACACCGAGATATTTTGGTTTTTTTTTTAACACAGCCAGAATCACGTACCTTGAAAAAATATAATTAAATGCTAATTCATAAAGTGAAAATCATAGGTGCTATAGAAGTTTAAAGAAGATGGAGATCTGTTAACACCTAAACATTCTGAACTCTCATACTCCATAGATCCCTACTTTTTCACACTGTGTTTTTAGGTGGGTTGAAGCTGTCAAGAAAAAAAAACACAGAAGAGAAAGAAATCAAACTGAACTTTGGAAATAACCATGTTGTAAATAAGTGGTAAGATTGGTATTGATTGAACTATACTGTTTTGCTTTAAAAGAGAAGAAAACTTTGACAAAATATTATGCCTTTAATTTGAAAGGCACACATTCAAATCTCAAATCTGGGAACGACATTGTATCTTTTCTGGTAGGAAAAAGGCAAGGATGTAGAGATAAAGAAGAAATTTGGTTAGATTATGTTAGCGAAGAGAAACTTGATTTACAGGTTTTGGTAGGCACCTATCAGGCATCAATTTAAAAAAAAACTATTCCAAATTATAGTTATAGTAGCACAAGTTCTGAACAATCATGGATGATCAAGACTGTGAAGAAAAAAATCATTGCTGGAAACTTTCTGAAAATATAGACTCTGTGATAATTAAAAAATAATTTCCAACTTCAACCATTCTGGTGGATGTGAGGATTTTTAAATGACTCCTCAACTCTGGAAATCAATGTTACTGAAATCTTTAGGATGATTTCTTTGGATTTCAACCCACATAAATAATCTCTTTCTCAGGCCTCTTTTCTCCCACCCCACTCTCAGATTCTTTATTCCTCCTAACGTTTTGTGAATAGGTCAATCTTGCAAACTACATTTTTTGTCAACTTGTGTATTGAAGTGTATGAATCTTAAATGTACAGCCTGAAGCATTTTTATTAAGTGAACATACATACCACTGTAATCACCATGCAAATCAAGCAATATAATATTACCATAACCCAAGAAACCTTCCTCATGCCCCCTACCTAAGAAAAAATGACCACTATTCTGATGTCTATCACAAGGACTTAGGTCTGTTTTTGATCTTTATATGAATGGAATCATACAGTATCCATTTCTGTGTGCCTGACTTCTTTTGTAAAATATTATACATGTGAGATAAATCCATGTAGCACATTCCATTGCATGATTATACCAAAAAAATTTCATCCATTCGACTGCTAAGTGTATATTAGGATTGAGTCCAATTTTCACCTATTAGCAGCAATATAGCTATGAACATTATTGTACATATATTTTTGTGCACATATGGACACATTTACATTGGAAATATATTGAGAAGTAAAAATGCTAGGTCATCAGGTAAAAGTATAATTAGCCTTAACAGATAACGTCAAGGCATTCTCCAAAGTAGTTGTACCAATTTAAACTCCCCATCATCTATTAGAGTTCTAATTTCTCTACATCTCTGTTTGTATGTGGCATTACCTGGGCTGTTGTTTGTTTCGATTTTAGCCATTCCAATGGGTAGGCATTGGATTCTCGAAATGGTTATTATTTGCATTTCTCTAATGTCTAATGATGTTGAAGAGCTTCTATGTAAAGAACACTTTATGTAAAGTATAATACTTCTGAAATTTTTTGCTAATTTTTAACTGAGTTGTCTGATTATTTCTTTCTGATATTTTGGATTTCTTAGTATGGTATATAAGTGCTTTGTTGGATATACACATTGCAAATAGACTCTCTGTAGTCTGCCTTTTCATATTTTTAATGATTTTTTTGATAAAATTCTATTTGTCAATATTTCTTTTATGGTGTTTTGGGGCCTTTTTGTTCTCTATTACAATGCTTTGCCTGTACCAAATAAATTTAAGAGTTTTCTTCTAAGAGTTCTATTGATTTATGGTAAACAAATATATCTATAACTGGTATAAAACTTATTTTAGTGCATGAATTTTTTTCCCTCATGTGGATATCTGGTTGATACTGCACCTCTTATTAAATATTTAAAAGATCATCCTTTTGTGTATTGTATTGTCATGGAAAGTTTGTTATACATTAGCTAACCATATATATTTGGGTCTCTTTCTTTGATACCACACTATCTTGAGTATTTTAACTTTATAAAGCTTGATATCAGGTCACGTAAGCTTTCTAGTTTTCATCTTACTCTTCCTCAAGACTGGTCTACTCTTCTCTTCCTCTTTGCATTTTAATGTAAATTTTATAGTGTATTTCTCAATATCTGCACAATTACATGCTAAGATTTTGATTGGAACTGCAGTGAATCTATAGATTAGTTTGGAGAGAACTATTATCTTTATATAGCAAGCCATCCAAATTTTTAATATAGAATATCCCTCCATTTATTTAGATACCTTACTTTTATAGATTTCAATGTAGAAATACTTCACTCCTTCAATAAAATTTTTCCTAAATGTTTGGTGTGTTTCTAGAAGATATCCTAAGCAATATATTTCAAAATATCGTTTTCAAATTGTTCACTGTTAGTATATAACAATGTCATTTTAAGTTACATTTTCAAAAATTATAATCAACTTTATTGAAGTACTATTCACAAAACATAAAGTGTACCAATTGTACATGTACAATTTGATCAATTTTAACAAATGTTTATATCCACATAAACTTCACCACAATCAAGATTTCCAGCTGGAGCCCTTTCTACTAAGCGAAATATCACAAGAATGGAAAAACAAACACCACATGTACTCAACGTCAAATTGGTATTAACTGATCAACACTTATGTGCACATATAGTAGTAACATTCATCAGTTGTTGGGCAGAGGGAGGGGAAGGGGAGAATGGATATATTCACACCTAATGGGTGCGGTGCGCACCATCTGGAGGATGGACATGCTTGAAGCTCTGACTTGAGTGAGGCAAAGTCATTATATGTAACCTAAACATTTGTACCCCCGTAATATGCTAAAATAAAAAAAATTTTCCTATTGCACCTTTGCAATCAACACTCCTACCTTTTGCCCAAGACATCTGCTGATCTGCTTTCTGTCACTATAAATTATTTTTGACTCTTCTAGAATTGCCCATAAACGGCATCATACATAGTGTGCTTTTTTGTGTCTAACTCCTTTCACTCATCAAAATGTTGTTAGATGTTTCATTGCTGAGTAGTATTCCATTGCATGGATATACCAAAATTTGTTTATCTATTCAAACGTAGATGATATTTGGGCCGTTTCCATGTTTGTCAATTATGAATAAAGCTATTCTGGATCTGTGGACTTCTGGTTTCATCTCTGACATACAAACAGATTGGATGTTGCCATTCTCATCATTATAAGAAAAAGCTGGAAAAATTGAAAATAAATGACTTTCTTTGATCTTTGGAGAACTGAGAGTGGAAGACAGTCATCCCCAAATCTGGAGCAAGAGATACATGCAGAGAGACATAGCTAAGATCCGTTTACCTTAAACAGATACCTCCAAAGCTAAACACTGGTAGGTACACTTAAATAATAATTTTGACAAATTGCTGGAGATTGAAGGTGGGCTACCAAAGAATGAGAAATTCTTGGAGGTTGCAGTTTTACATGGTCCCCCTTACTTTCATGAACTTTAGCTCCAGAAATTCTACCAAGTTTTCATAGTAAAGATAAGAGAAAGATCCCTTTATGGCTCTCACAGAAAAAAGAAAAGGTAATCATTGTGAAATATACCCAGAGCCTTCTTATAACAAAAGCAGACCCTCCAGGGGAAAAGACACCAGACCTTTATCCTTGTTTAGAGAAAGGAATTTTTCCCACTCCAGTTCTCACCTAAGTGAGTAAAAAAAGCATAGTTAATAGGGATCAGGGCTTCAAACAAATATACTGGGAATGTTGCAGCCAGGGAAGTCAACAGGTGGCATGGGTGTGGTAGGGGGAGAGGCAGTTATACCACCGGAGAAATATTTGTGAATATCACACCACCAAGATACAGACACATTAAAAGACAGATTTAATCTGAAGTTAATCAAACGTTTCACCTTACCATCACACTAACAAAGTTCCTGTGTAATGGCAGTGGATTACAGCTGGAGAGTTGTGAGACACAGACTTTCTCTGATGGAGTATTTAGGCAAGTCCAAAGCCAGCAGGGGACTAAAACAAGAACACTAGAATAATTTGAAGCCTCTGGCATCTACAACCATAGCAAACATTAAACACAGCCCAATTCCTAGCAGGATTAACATAAATCCTCACACATAACATAAATCCATACACTTTAGTTCCTATCATGCAATACAAAATATCTAACTTTCAACAAAAAAATTGCAAGGCATGTCAGAAGACAAGAAAAAAACACAGTGTGAAGAGACAAAACAAGCAGTAGAACCAGACTCAAATATGATGCTGGAATTATTCAATGGGGAATTTAAATAACTAGGATTAATATGTTAAGGGTTCTAATGGAACATGCAAGACTAGATGAATAATAAAAGCAGAGACATGGAAACTCTAAGAAAAAATTTTAAAAAATGTAGGAATCAAAAACACTGTAACAGACATGAAGAATATCTTTGATGAGCTCATCAGTTGATCTGACATGGCTAGGGAAAGAATCAGTGAGCTTGATAATAGGTTAAAATAACCTTCCCAAATTGCAATGCAAAGAGAAAAAGAAAAAAAAAAAAACACCCAGAAAAAAATACCAGAACTGTGGAGAAATGTCAAAAAGTGAAACTCTTTCTTAAATGGAATATCAGAAAAAGAAGAAAGAGAGAAAGAAACAGAAGAAATATTTGAAGTAATAATGGCCAAGAACTTTCCAAAACTAATGACAGACACAAACTACAAACTTTGGAAGCTGAGAGAACACCAAGTATGATAAATAACATTAAAATCCCTCCTTAAAAATATCATATTCAAAGCCAAGAGAAAATCTTAAAAAAACAAGATGGAGGAGAACACCTCACCTATGGTGATAAGAGTATAAGAATTGCAGTGAACTTCTTGACGGAAACCATCAAAGCAAGTAGAAAGTAAAGAGAAATATTTTATGTTGAAAGGAAAGAAAATCGAAACCACCAACCTGGCATTTTATATCCAGCAAAATATCTTTCAAAAGTGAAAAGAAATTAAAGATCGCTCAGGCAAACAAAACCTGAGGGAATTTATCACCAAGAGGGAATTTAGATCCAAGTTTTTAAACTATATCGTTTCCTTTTGTCACCAGAATTTCTTTTTAAATTTCTTTCAGGGCAGGGGAGGTCTGTGACGAATTCTCGTGACAAAAGGAAATAATATAGGTCATAACATTGGTTCTGCATAAGGAAAGAAAGAGCATTGGAGAAGGCATAAATACAGGTAAAGTAAAATATATTATTTACTTTTCTCATTTTAATTGATCCAAAAGATAATTGTTTAAATCAATAATGGTAATACTGCATTGGTGATTACAGAATATGGATAAGTAAAACAAGACAACATCACAAGGGACAGAAGAGAGTAATTGGAAATACTATTTTATAAGGTACTTGCCCCACATATAAACAGGTATAGTATTATTTGAAAGTGAGCTTTTATTCAAATATTTTTAATTCAAATATTTGAACTTTTATTCAAATATTTATTCAAATATTCAAAATGTTCAATTAAAATCAGAGAAGATAGGAAAAGAAACCTCTGACAACAAATATATAAAACAGTTACAAACATGGTTGATATAATCCAAAAATATCATTAATCACTTTAAATGGGAATAGTCTAAATATGCCAATTAAAAGAAAGAAAAGACCAAAGCAGATGAAAAAAAAAACAACACCCATCTACAATGACCCATTTTAAATATAAAGAATTAGATATCTTAAAAGTAAAGAGATGAAAAAAGACATACCATCCTAACACTAATTAAAAGGAAGCTTTTAGACAAAGCAGATTTCAGAACAAGAAAAATTATCCGGGATGAAAGGAGACATTACATAGTAATAAAGAGGTTAATTTTCCAAGAAGACATAGTAATACTAAATGTGTATGCAGCTAACAATACAGCATCAAAATATGTGAAACAAAAACTGATAGAACTGAACAGAAAAAAAAAAAAAAAAGACAAGGCCACTATTATATTTGTAGACTTTAACACTCTCCTGTCAGAAATTGATAGATCAAGCAAGCAGAAAATCAGTAGGAATGTAAATGACCTGAACAGCACCATCAATCACCTTGAATATTCCCTCTAACAGTGGCAGAATATACATTCTTCTCAAGCTCACATGGAATATTCACCAAGATAGACCACGTTCAGTCCAAAAAACACATATGAACACATTTAAAGGAACTGAGATAATACAAAGTATGTGTTGACAGACAACAGTGGAGTTAAAGTAGAAAACAATAGCAGAAAAATAGGTGGAAAATTCCTAAATACTGGAGATTAAACAACACACTTTCAAATAATCCATGGGTCAAAAAAAAAAGTCTCAAGAAACATTAAAAAATATTTTTAGCTCAATGAAAACTTGCTAAAATGTTTGAAATGTAGCAAAATCAGTGCTGAGAAGAAAACTTATATCATTAAATAAATATAGAAAAAAGGAAAGATCTAAGACCAATACCTATGCTTCCACGTTAGGAAACTAGAGAAGAAAAACACAAATTAGGCCATAAAACAAGCAGAAGAAAGATATGACGATAATTAGATCAGAAATCAATGAAATTGCAATAAGGAAAACAATGGAATAAATCAACAAAACTAAAGGCTGTTTATTTGAAAAGAGTAATAATATTGATAAATCTCTACCTGGGCTAACCAAAAAAAAAAAAAAAGAGAAGACACAAATTACCAATATCTAAAATGGATACATCTACTATAAACAATTTTGTACAAGTTTGCATGAAGACATATATTTTTATTTCTCTTGTGCATATATTTTGGAATGGAATTGTTGGATTTTATACTAATTACTACGTTTAATTTATAAGAAACTTCCAAAACATTTTTAAAGTGTTTGTAACATTTTATATTCTTTTTTTCTTTTTTTTTTCGACGTTTATTTTTTAATTTTTATTCTTTTTATTTCAGCATGTTTCGGGGGTACAAATGTTTAGGTGACATCTGTTGCCTTTGCCCCACACAAGTCACAGCTTCAAGCATGTCCATCCCCTAGACAGTGTGCACTGCACCCATTAGGTGTGAATATATATCCATCCCCTCCTCCCCTCTCTCACCTGCCCAACACTCAATGAACATTACTACTATATGTGCACATAAATGTTGATCAATTAATACCAATTTGACGGTGAGTACATGTGGTGCTTGTTTTTCCATTCTTGTGATACTTCACTTAGTAGAATGGGCTCCAGCTTTATCCAGGATAATACAAGAGGTGCTAGATCACCATTGTTTTTTTGTGGCTGAGTAGTATCCCATGATGTACATATACCACATTTTATTAATCCACTCATGTATTGATGGGCATTTGGGTTGTTTCCAAACTAAAACAGCATGATACTGGCACAAGAACAGAGACATAGACCAATGGAACAGGACAAAGAATCCAGATATAAAACCATCCTCATATAGCCATCTAATCTTTGACAAAGCAGACAAAAACATACACTGGGGAAAAGAATCCTTATTCAATAAGTGGTGCTGGGAAAATTGGATAGCCACATGTGGAAAACTGGATCAGGATCTGCACCTCTTATCTCTCACAAAAATCAACTCACGGCAGATAACAGACTTAAACCTAAAGCATGAAACTCTAAGAATTCTAGAAGAAAATGTTGGAAAAACTCTTACAGACATTGGCCTAGGCAAAGAATTTATGAAGAAGACCCCAAAGGCAATCACGGCAACAACAAAAATAAATAAATGGGACCTGATCAAATTAAAAAGCTTCTGCACAGCCTACAGAATGAGAGAAAATATTTGCATGCTACACATCTGATAAAAAGCTGATAACTAGAATCTATATAGAACTCAGGAATATCAGCAAGAAAAAAATCAAACAACCCCATTAAAAAGTGGGCAAAGGACATAAACAGAAACTTTTCAAAAGAAGACCGACTAATGGCCAACAAACATGAAAAAATGCTCACCATCTCTAATCATCATGGAAAGGCAAGTTAAAACCACAATGGTGGCTCACGCCTGTAATCCTAGCACTCTGGGAGGCCAAAGCGGGTGGATTGTTTGAGCTCAGGAGTTCGAAACCAGCCTGAGCAAGAGCAAGACCTCATCTCCACTAAAAATAGAAAGAAATTCATCGGACAACTAAAAATATATAGAAAAAATTAGCCAGGCATGGTGGCACATGCCTGTAGTCCCAACTACTCAGGAGGCTGAGGCAGAAGGATTGCTTGAGCCCAGGAGTTTGAGGTTGCCGTGAGCTAGAATGACACCACGGCAGTCTAGCCCGGGCAACACAGTGAGACTCTGTCTCAAAAAAAAAAGAAAAAAAAAAAACCAACACAATGAGATATCACTTAACTCCAGTAAGAGTGGCTTTTATCAAAAAGTCCCCAAACAATACCATTTTATATTCTTACCTGTAACAAAAGAGAGTTCCATGTCTCTGTCAACACTTGGTAGTGTTAGACTTTTAAGTTTCAGTCATTATAGTAGTTGAGTAGTGGTGTCAATTTGATTTTAATTTCCAAGAAGAATGTAAATGTTAAGAATCTCTTCATGTGCGTATTGGTCATTTGTATATCTTCTGTTGGAAAGTGTCTGTTTAAGTATGTTGCCCGTTAAAAGAATGAATTATTTCTCTACTATTGAATTTTAAGAGTTCTTTATATGTTATGGACACAAGTCCTTTGACATACGTATATATACCTACATACACATGTATGTACATATAGACATATATACATATAGACATAAATAAATATATATAGCTAAATTTGCTTATTTCTAGTAGCTTTCTTATAGATTCCTTAAGATTTGATATTACAAAACCAAAAAAGAAAAATCTATACATTTTTTTCTTGTCCTAATACACTTCCTAGGACCTCTAGTATATGGCTGAATAAAAGCAGAGAGAATGTTCATCTTCCCCTTGTTCCAGATATTAGGGGAAAAGCATTAATTCTATTAGTGAAGTATGATTTTAGCTGTAGAACTTTCATAAATGTAAATTATATTCAGCAAGTTATTTCTATTCCTAGTTTGCTGAATGGTTTTGTTTTGTTTTTCTTTCTTTTTAAAAAATTGGGTGAATTTTATCAAATATTTTTTCTGTAATGATATAATGATTATCTAGAATTTTCTCACTTATTCTTTAATATAACCTAATTCAAATGTTGAATCAAATTTGAATTCCTACATGGTGACAATGTTTTGTCATTTTTATATATTGATGAATTTAATCTGCTAAAATTTTAGGTATATTTGCATCTATATTTGTGAGGTTTGGTTGAAATCAGAGTTGGGATAGTGGAAGAGAACAGTGGTATAAACAAAATAGAATTTTAGATCTCTCTCAAATACATACCTGGGTAGGTGGTCTAAAGCTGGAATGGCGTTCCTCAGTATCAGGAACTCATGCTCCCTAGTTCTTATCATCTAATCAAGCATGGTCCCAGTGGTTCAAATGGTAGCATCTACAGTCTAGGTAGTTGGGTTGGAGAAAGACAAGAGAAAGAAAAGGCTAACACTTCACACATCCTGTCTTATAAGAGAGTTTCCCAGAGGAAGCTCCTTTTTTTTTGCTTTGATTTCACTAGCTAAAACTTATTCACCTGGCCCATACCTAACTGCAAAGGAGCTTGGGAGATGCAGTAAGCATGTACTTTATAGTCCTTCCCAGCTGGCAATCAGTGCTCTATATTCCAGTAATTCATTATTATAATAACTCATCTGTTCTATTTTTAACTCCTAATTCTACTTCCACTATTTCTGCCATGGCTGACTAACTTCTCTCCACTATACCTGCTGAATACACCTGTTGTCTATTGCCTCTCAATTTCTGTTTGCTGCCTTTTCTCTCTGTCAGTCTTTCTGCCTGTATCTCTCTTTATATGCCTTAGATTGAAACTCTTTGAGAAAGTGGATTTTGATTATTTTACATAATTACCAACACAGTGGAGAGTGCCCCTACTGGGAGAGCTCCTGGGCGAGTTCATACCCCAGTATCCTGGTCGAGTTCATACCCCAGTATCCTGGCCAACCTGGAGAAGGCTGCTTGCAGTTTGGCGTTCAGATTTTTTCAGGGAATAAAAAGTGTTTTTATATTCCACTTGTATTACAAAGGATGTATTAAGAAGGATGGGTAGTATGGGTTTTGTTTACTTTTGTAGACCACAGGTAATCTTCCTAATAGTTTTAGCATAGAAAATTGAAAAGAAAAAGACACTAATTTCAGCCTGTTAAAAATCACTAGCCAGATGTTGTAAAAAGAACTACTAATGAAAGGTCTCCCTAGAGATTTTAAAAGTTTCTTTATATTCAACCTAATGCTCTTAAAAAGAATATCACATTTCATTGACATACAAGGCATTCAAGTTAAATTAAAAGTTTTGGAAAACACCCTTCTCTGAATTGAAGTCTAAGGGACTGGTTTTGAAGTTTACCTATTTTCCTAGGAGGACTTTTACTTTTTGCTACCATAAACTGAGTAATTTTTCCCAATTTGACTCAATGCCATTCAACCTTGTTAATTAGACCCATAGCTGGATGTTCAGTTCAGGTGAAGCTGAGTCAACAGTCCCACTGTAAGTCTGCTAGGGCACCATGAAGCAAGGAGTTAAACTAGACATGAATTTAAAAGGCAAAATAAATGTTCTTTTTATTCAAAAATCAAGAGGAGGGGAGTAAGACAGAGTAATTAAAGATTTTGATTGGGAGGCTTTACAAAAATTAGTTTTCAGCTGTTTTCTATATACTAGATTTAAGAAATAATTTATGGGTAAAATCTGGAGGAAAACAAATTTAAAAGAAGCAATATATTCCACTCATTTTAAACAGTTACAACCTTATCTCCGCAAGTAACTCAACATTTTCTTTTTCCCTTTTTTTCTAAAACCAACTAATTTGCAGTTATAGTTTTCATTCTGAACTACTGCCTGCAAAAACTCACTTCCTGGTTATTCATAGCAAAATTATTTCTCTCCCCACCCCCATCTGATTCTGATGTGATGAGGTAACTTCGAACAGTTGTGTGCATAACTCATTTTCCTCACTGCTGGGAAAACATGATTTGCTTGGGGGAAAGGGGAAATGTTTTTTTTTAAAAAAAAAAAACAAAAAACTCAACACTCAGTCTTGCTGCAAGTTCATATGTTAATGGAAATGGAAACAATTTTAAATATTTTTCTTCTTTACTTCAGCTTCATTTCACAGAAAAAGGGGATATTCACCTAATCGCAATAGTAAATATCACTTTAGAATACTGCTTTATTCATATAGGAATTGGGGAGGAAAAAAATGTTGGAAATACCATAAAGATTCAGGAAATGACAAAGGTAGTAATGCTACAGAAAGTAGAAAACTTGAAGCTGGAATTTAAAAAACAGCCACTTTTGTGAGAACATCTAGCAGTGAATAAAGTATTGCTTGGGTGGCTTTTACATATGCGCTGGCAGGTTCTGCGCACGTGTTGGAAAAAAATCTTTCCTGGTTTTCCGTATTGTTTTTCCTGGACCTTAAAATGAGTCATAGATAAAAATGACAGTAATTAGGATATTTGATAGGAATTACCTGAGCTGACGACTCCCACAGAGAAGGTGGCAAATGCCAGGGCAAAAGCCAGAAAGTTACATTGACCTATGCACAGTAAATTGAGACCTTTGTGCCAGGCCTCTGCTGATCGCATGGAGAGAAAAATGACTACAAGAACTCGGGAAAGTCTTCTACACGTTGAAGTCTGTATTTGTTTCTGCAAACACTTATCTTCCTGTCTGTGAACCATTATCCCTCCCGAACTCTCTTACTTCACGCTGTCCTCGTCATTCACATGCTTGCTGATTTTACTTTGACTTTTCTTCCCACTACCCTGAGTATTCACCTGGACTTTTTATATTAGCATATCTCATCGTCTTAGGTTTTCCTTCTTCCCTCTGTTCTTTGTGCTCTATGAATCTTTCAATACTTACAAGTCAGGGGAGGGGAAAGAGTGTCCTTGGACCTACCAAGTAATCTAGTCTGGGGTCGCTCATCTCTTCTGCCCAAATGACTTGAGCTGTGTCCCCCCCCGACCGACATCAGCGGAGTGTCTTCAAAGAATTAACAGACCTACCAAATCAGCAAGTATGAGCCCAGGCAGCTGTGTCTGAGG
The DNA here is from genome assembly GCA_004363605.1 of Indri indri. Classification (NCBI taxonomy): domain Eukaryota; kingdom Metazoa; phylum Chordata; class Mammalia; order Primates; family Indriidae; genus Indri; species Indri indri. The sequence goes on along the minus strand of RJWJ010007924.1, from coordinate 27,421 downwards.
ACTCCCACTTATTCATAAATTTAAAAAAAAAAAGGTTGAAAGAGAGATTTTTTTAAAAAAAAATGTATACATCAGAGAGGACCCAAAGAAAGTTAACTGTTGTTTGGTTGTCTTCTTTTTAAGAAAAGTAGAAGGATACACTGCCAAGGTCAGTTAGGCTAAGGGAACAAACACTCCTCATCTAAACCCAGTAATCGACAACACCGTACACACACACTCCCCCTCAAAACCAAATAGCGGACTCTTCATAGGGTAGTATAGTCTTATGTTACAGAAATATAGCTATCTTTTTTCACAATAAATTTTAAGTTTATAGCACTTCACGATTCCAAATGTTCAAACTTTGTTTTAGGATGTTACATGCTAATTGACTTCGTAAAAAATATTTACAACTCTAATACTGTGGGCCATTACGTTAGTTTATTGTAACAGTGTTACAATACATACAGTAGTCCCCCCTTATCCGCGGGGGATATGTTCCAACATCCCCAGTGGATGCCTGAAACCTCAGATAGTATAGAACCTGACTGCTGTCCATCGGAACACATTTCTGTTCATGTCCTCCACCCACAAATTCAATGCCTTTTCCATCTTAACTGAGCCCTTATCACACACTGTGGCCATTACTTTTGGAGTTCGAGATTTGACAGCAAAACTAGCATGAATTTCTTTTTCCTTCTTCACAATTTCATGGAGAGAAGATTCTTTCTTGCTGTAGATTTTAGCAACCTCAGCATACGAATTTTTTTCTTTCCTTATTAAGTTGAGAACTTTCACTTTTTCACTTAAAGGAAGCACTTGACAGCTTCTCTTTGGCATATCCAAATGGCCAGCATCACTACTCTTGCACTTGGGGCTGTTATAAGGTCAAATAAGTGTGACTTTAACACAAGCACTGTGATACTGCAACAGTCAATCTGATACTGAGACAGCTAACAAGTGACTCACGACATTGGTGGCTTTGACAACTTCATAGGATTATACCATCCTATGAATATTCTCCTAGCTGTTTTTGTGTTGTTGTTATTGATTACTGAGTTTAGGTGAGGAGTAGTTGTTCCCTTAGACAAAGGGAGGATTCATGTCCTGGGAAGGGCAGAGCAGGACAGTGAGAGATTTCATCACGTCACTCAGAAGGGAGCACAATTTAAAACTTAGGAATTATTTATTTCTGGAACTTTCCATTTAATATTTTCAGACCGCAATTGATCATGGGTAACTGAAACTGCTGAAAGTGAAATCACAGATAAGGGAGAGACTACCCTATTTATTTATGTTAATTATTGCTTACCTCCTGTTGAAGAGGATTTTCCACAGCCTTGCCCCCCTCCTACAACCTTCTACCTCTATAGTTTATTTTGCCCAGGAGAAACACAGTAATTATAGCCAGAGATGCTAAAATAAAAATATGTCTAGCCAAAATATCCTCAAGTCTCTTTTTTATTTTTTCTTAACAAAACATTGTCACCACTTCTGCCAAGGAGTTTGTAAAGAAAAGATGGTGAAAGAGGGTGAAAAATGAGCACGCAGGGCTTCCGACACAGCCTCAGTGTAGAGAACTTTTTTTTTCACATTTTCAGTATAAACATTCTCTAGTAGCCTTGGTGGTCAGGATTATGCATGCTATGGGTATGAACTAAATGTAAACAAATAAAGGTTATGAGGAAAACAGAATCAGAACTTTGACAATGTCAGATTCCCTCCTATGGAGACCATGGCTCCAGTTGTGTTTCGAAAACCACTACTGTGCCACAAGATGCAATTAAATGTTCTGTGAGGGGGGGAAAAGCATACCATGGTCAAAACGTTCTGGAGAAACTGGGTTAAAGAGATCCCTTTATTGTAGAGCTACCTTGTGCCCTTAATATATAATTCCATTTTGAATCACAAAAAGGTTGATAAAAATGCATTTTTTTCCAAACTAATTGGATTATAAAATTCTTCGATCACAGAAAACATATTAACATTGCCCAAACATAGTTGTCTCAAAGAACAGTTTGGCAAATGCTGCATTTAAAGTTTAATAGTCAGTCGTTGATATTGATGTCTTTGCTGAACACTATGCCTATTCATCAAAATGAATATATAAAACTGAATTTAACCATCACTTTCCTAAAAGTAGAATCAAAAATGCAAACAGATTTATTATTGTGCATCTGCGTTCTGCAACATATGAGCATCACTTAAAATTCCCATCAATTTTAGAAATATATGTTGTAATTTATAGGGAATTTTGCCTTTATTTCTTCCTGTGTACTTGTTTTTTGATAACCAAATCTAGTATAAATAATTAATTCATTAAATATAAAGCATTTGCATCTTAATCCTTCCATCTCTGTCTCCCAATGCTTACAAAATATTTTAGAGATTTTTCTGTTTTGTTAAAAATGAATAAGTAGAGCAGTCCTAAAGGGAAAGATTGTTTTGTGTCCAAATTTATTTATTAAGAAGCCACTCAGACTATTGCCTATATCATTTTTAAATTGGAGATTGAAAAGTCAGCCATGAGTGACAAGGATCTTCTTTCTCGCTGTAGATTGCTAGGATCGCGCCTGAGTTTTTCCTACTTTATTGGCCTCCAGTCTAAAATCTTTGAATCTCTTTCAAATGTAGAGCTTCTTACAAGCACTGAAATTGCTGAAGCAGCTTATTCTTACACAATAAAGCCTACATATAACATGTGTCTTTCTATAACCCTCATGCTAATCCAAAATAAATAGAAATCATACATGGACTGAAATCTGACCTGCTCCTTGAAGCACAGCTCAATGGGAAAGCAGGGTTTTAAGACATTTACATTTAAAAGAAAAAAAATAATTCCTTTACCTCGAAAACCATAGATAATTTTAGAAGTTTTGGACACAGGTAAATTTTGTCCAAAGAAAAAAATTTTTACATATCTTAATATAAGTATTAAAAATATTTTTAATTCAATAATCATGTGCTAATATCCGTAACTTTCTTTAAGGCTAAATAAATGAGGAAGCCATCTTGTTTTCCACATCACTGGCTCTAGCATGCTATAGAAGATCACCATGACAACAGGCTCTGGTTTGCCTGGTGTGAAGACAACAGTGTAGGCCTCATTTCCTAAATGCATGTTTCTACTAAAGTTGAATCACCGATTAAAAGACTCTTTTCTGTCCTTGGGGGCCTCAGAGATGCAAATGGTGTTGGAAAAGCTGGCTGGTCAGCTGCTAAACCTAGTAACTACTCATGATTATCTAAAAATAAAGTGATTTTTGTTTAAATTTAAAAAAAATATATTAGGTATTTCTGAGCTGAGAGTTAATACCCAAAATCAGAAGACTTGCTTGAAATTGTGAACTACTGTCCTTGTTATAATTTGTGATTAGTCTTTAAATCCTTAAAAAAAAAAGACTATTCTGAATGTGTTTTTAAGTGTCTTATTACCACATTATGAGATACACAATAATGTATTGTTAACCCTTCATGTCACTCATTATGTGAATATTAAACAGAATGTAGTAATAAAAATTAACATATTCTCAAAAAATAAAAATGTGTGATGACTACACAAAAGTAAGATTTAAATATTAATCTAAATATATTCCTACAGAATGTCTTTATGATTTAAAGCAAGAAAGTATAAAGCAAAAGAATTTTTAAAGATCTAAATTCACAAATGAGAATTTTCTTGACATCTCAAAATACAAATGTCATTAATAAGTTTTGATTTTAAGAAAAGAACTGTATGTCTACTTTAGGGAACAAAGCAAGAAACTCAAAATTTTAACACAAGTATTTTTGAGTAAATATAGCAATTTTTAAAATATAGCTCAGTATTATTCTTTGTATACAATGATAAATAATTAATGTTTGCAATCTACTTCCCTAATGTATACTACTCTATAAATTTCCCCTTTCTGTATCAACTTGATAAATATATATTCCAGTTTTGACATTTTACCATCCTTATTTACAAATGCAATACTAAAAATATCCAAATTACGTTGCTCAATATATTTATTTATATTAAGAAAGAGGAGATATGAGAAGTTCAACAAAATTAATTTTCAAGTGAAATTGCACATTTCCAGTAATAGGCATATGATAAAGACATACATTATTAAATGGTGCTATTTAAGAATTATGTGCACAAAATTAACAATACACACTAGGCAATTTTCTGTAATGTGTGTTTGCATATTTAACTGTTTCTTTGTATAGCTAATTAAATGTTTGTTGCAAAGTCTCATGGGAAGCTCATTTGCATATACCTTTTTATAATGGCTAAACACATTCTCACTAAGTATTGCCTGATGAATAGAAATTTCACAAATGCCTGCCATGGACACAACAACAAACTATGGACACATATCATTATTACTATAGTTCACCAGCACAACTCTCCATGGTTCTCTCTGCATAACTGAACTCATTTAAAAATCACTCATTTGCTTATGAGTTGTAAACAGTGTAGCATTGCATTTTAATTTTAATAATTAATAAAAGTTTAATTAAAATAAAATTTTACTTACTTAAATGTAATTTGATGTGAATTCATGTGTAAGTTTGATTTTAGGGAAAATATCAGAGATCAGAAAATAAATTGTCAAATTTAGATACGCACCAAAAGAAACAAGAACAAGCTAAATAGTAACACCGTACCTTCTTCACTGAGTTACACTGAGAACTATATGAGATCATACATGTAAATAAAATGCTCATGGGCAGTAGGTTTACAATAAGTACTAGCTTCGTTCTAGCTTTTTCTCTATAATGAAACAACTTAGAATGACCTAAAAAGAGCAGTAGATAACTTAGGAAATTATTTATCCTAAGAGCCTCACATTGGTGTACATATGAACAAAGGTGGTTTAGTTTTGGTGTAGCCTTTGTTTTGCACCCATGCAACATTACAGAAGCAGAAGCTCTTATGCCTTCCTCCACTTCCTATAGGTAATTGGCGGGCTGATTAATAAGCCTTAACATATCAATTAATTGTTTTTGCAATCTAAATATCATTTTGCTATTTCTTTTACATATTTCTAACTTCTTTAAATCTGTCCTCATGGATGTTCTTAACTTCTCCCAATTTAGCATCATCTATAAATTTAATTAAGTGCTTTTGTCATCTTTCCTTATACATGATTAAAAAGTGTGCCAAATTAAATCATGACAAACTCCTCTTAGACTCCACATTGTTTTGTCATGCAAAGCATTTTACTTTACAAAACACCAAAATCACCAATGATGTTTAAAAAAATGCAGGAGTTATGTAGATGTTCCATTTCTGTCAATGGAAAGAGAACCCTGAGTGTTTCTTGCTAAAATTGATAATGGTTATGGTAGCCATCATTCTGATGTATGAATAAATTTTCTTAAACCAACTGGACTAAAATGATTATAGACACCTATATCAACAGTTTTATATACATATGTGTAAAATTATTTTGCATGTGCATATGGGAATCGATGTATGTTTCAATGCCAAATGTCAGTGCAGATTTGCTCAGAGTGATCTAATGACTCTGAAAAATAAAATCAGGGGAAAGAAATTAAGGCCTTCTAATTTTTTATGTATTATTGTTTCAGTGTTTTACATGAGCAAGGCATCTTACTTTTGTATCTAAAAATAGTTGAGTTTATTTGTATGTATCATAGAATGTACCCACATGCTCTGCTCTCACCTTCTTAATGGATGTCCCCCAAATGTGGCACTTAGAATTGGATAACATGAAATCACTGAAAGAAGGAAGTCACTTGTAGAAATGCAGGCAAATTATCATTTTAAAACATCAAATTTAGTACATCTAGTTTATCAACAAAGATACCTTGAGAACATATTACATGCAAGACCCTTTGCTAGGCAATGCATGGAATGCAGAGTTTATTCCTCAGGAGGCAGGGTGGCTTAGTAGTTAAGATGAAATGCTATTCTTAGAACAATTACTAGCTCTCTAGCATTAAGCAAATTATTTAACTCCTCTGAACATCAGTTTCCTCAAGTTACAAATGGGCATCATAATAGTACCTATCTCGGGATTGTTGTGAGAATTATATCAGGTAATTTTTGCAATTTTTTGTAAAGCACTTAGAACAGACCCTGGCACTTAGGAAGAACACTATAAACATAATATTTTATTTTAATAAATGAATTCAATACAAAGTTATTGAGAGATGGTCCCAGCTGTCTTAAATCATTTGGAACAAGGAGAGTTATAAGCAAGCCAATAAACATAAAAGATTATAAATAAGTACATAAATAAATAAATCAGAGCAGCTGAATGAATTGTAATAAATGGTCTCTTGATGTACTTTATGTTCTAATTAAATGAGGAAACAAACCACGTAAGTTGTGTGATACAATGTGCTGCATTACAATGATCCTTTGAATAAAACTACGTAGACACAGAAACAAGTGATCAGTTCTATGAAGGCAGAGAAAGTCCCGGGAAGGATGTGACACTCTTACTAAAGTCTAAGATTAAATTATAAGGCACAGGCCTTGAAAAGTGTGTTCACTCAGGCCTTTCATGCATACTTTTTCTCACGTTTGTAGATTGAAGTCCAAACTGACTATCTTTGGAATAAAATATTCCATACAGTCTGGACTCAAATTATCTTTCCAGTTTCATGTTTTTCACTCCACCTTTACACCCATTAGAATTTCTTCCTATGTCTCCAAAATCCCCCATCTAGTAATAGGGATACATGTTTTTCAGAAGCCAGAAGTTTTCAAATTTCAGAAAGGTAACTTAGTGCACAATTTTGGATTATTTATCAGAAGTCTGGGGTAACGTCATGTCAAACACATCAATACAGCTGGAACAAAACATAAAATTATTCATCTCATGTAAGTTCAGGTGAGGTTTTCCTGACAACAGAGATCAATTTGAATCAGGATTAACACCAAATGAGTTAAAAAAAAGACTTTTAGCTTTTGGAACTTTTTGGATTTTGGAAGTGTGAATGAGGGATTGTCAATCTCTATCACCCAAATATGCCATGCTCTTTCTTCCTTTGTAAATCTATTTCCTTTGTTACTAATGCCTCTTCTCCTTCCAAACAATTCATCTTTCAAGACCCAACTTAAATTTTATTGTCTTGAAAAAGATAATCTATGACAACCATCATACTTTTCTGGGACTCATTAATACTTTATTAATCTCTCTTACTGTTTTGATGACATTGTATACATGTTTACATATGTGTCACTACCTCTTAACTATAAGGTTTTAAGGGTAGGAATTGTATATTACTCTTCTTAATACCCTTTTTTTTATAATATCTGGCATATGGTAGATACTTACAATTAGTAGTAGAACAGAGTTAACTTACAGCCATTTAGAAACATAAGAGAAATACACAAGTATGTGTAGGAAAGTTTAAACTTTCCCTCTGGAGGTTAGGTAATTGAGTCTGTTGGAATAAACTGACAATAAACAGATTAACAGGAGAAAAGGCATGTAAATTTATTAATGTATACATGTAATGGGAGCCGCACAAAATATGAGACTCAAGGAAGGGCCAGATGTTTAAAGTTTAAATACCCCCTTCATAGGGGAGTGGGAAGTTGAGAATGTAGGCTATTTAAGCGAAGATTAAATAATTTTCAGGGAAAATGAATGGGCCCCAAGAAGAGACAATAGCCTGGGACAAAGTTCCTCTGGGCTCAGGGGAGGCGGTTACAAGTTATGGGAAGGCGAGGGGCAGAACTGCTCTGCCAACAAAGGTTGTCACCTTATGCAGATAAAGTCTCTAAGGTTAAAAAAAAGTTGTTTCACAGTAGCCTCCAGAAGAATAGGCCATAGCCTGTCTGGGTGTGGTGATAGTTTTAATTTCCTCTCTGGTGATTAATCTTCCCAGGTTGTTTGGTGAGATTCCTAGAGAGGGAGTTTAAGACAACTGCGTTCCTTTGGGAAGAACATTCCTCAGTCAGATTAAGGGAAGTTCAAGGAGAACTTTTCTCTACACTTTGGAGGGAAAGTAAGGGGACAGGAAAGTCAGAGAGAGACCTTGGTTCTGAGGCTTATTTCTGAGACCCTTCCATCTCCTTTGTTCAAATCACTCAGGATGCCAAAAAGCCATATCTGGGAGTTATTGTTTTCTGAGCCCCAAGAGATACAAAAATCCATGATCAAGCTTTGAGTGGTAGAAGTTATATGAGTGGTTCAGACTAAAGGTCATAGGAAAACAATCAGAAAAAGTTTCACTTCTGCATAAATAGATTGAGGAGAGTATTTAAAAGATAGTAGTTGAAGAAATATGCTTATAAAAGGTAATCTAGACTTAAAGAGCATACTAAGAAAGTGGTCCAGATGAGTTAGAGAAAATTCATGCATGTCGGGACAAATAGGAGATAAAGCTACAAAGAAAGGATGCTGCCAAAATGAAGGGAACTTGGACCTCTCTGGTAACACAGTCTGTTCTCATTCATCAGACACCAGTATTTTTATGCTTCTGTATTGGACAGGGGAAAAACTAGTAGAGTGAAATTGAGCAATAAATCTTTCCATGCTGATATATTATGTTTTGGTAGGAAAACAATTTATACTGACTAATAAGCAAAACAATTTTTAGGTGGATGGTTGATGAAGGAAATCATTGCTCATTCCTGCACACTGAACCATGAAAAACAAGTACAGGTAAGTTGATTTGACTGTAAGGCAGTAAAATCAATGAAAAAAAAGGTTAATAGTTTTCTAAAGAAAAAAAGAGATAATTGATGGACAAATTTTAAAAATGTTTTTAGTACCTTATTCCAATCCAAGAGGAAAAAATGCCCTTGCTGATCTGGTAAAAACAAGTAAAATTGTATAGGATTTCCAAATAAAAGGGGAGAGAAAATACATAATTTTAGAAATTTTTCATTGGTTTATCCTGGTTATGCAATTTTTTTATAAAGGAAAGTGCACAGTGTTTTGTGGGAACAAACTAATTATTAAAACTGATATGTATTTTAGCCCTTTTTTCCCCAAAATGTGTTATCTCTAATGTTAATGATTTCCTATTACTAACTGAGGATCAGTAGAAATTTATATTTCAGGAATGACAGACTAAGAGCAGGTCTGAACACATCTGTAGTGTGATTTTGATGAGTCCATTACAGAAATCTCACTCCAGCATCAGCCTTTGGTTTATTATAGAGACTGAATATTGACCATGAGAGAGCATTCCATTGAGTCTTGCAGGGTGTCCATCTACTGGGTTTTCCTATTCAAATGCGATCTTCTCCAAAAGATAGTCCTTTAAATCTGTATCAGCTGCTATAGTTAGTACCCACTCACTCATAGCCAGTTGCCAAGATCAAAGTAGGGAGAGTGTAGGCACCCCATCTAGAGGTAAACACAAGGTAATAAGAGGAGTGCCCTATGAAGAGGGTTGGGAGAGAGACAGACTTCACTGCTGAAACTTCACTGTGTTCAGTGACATTGTGCACACACCCAAAACACATCCCTCAAATGCCAGCCCCTCTTCTCTTGCAGAAACTGGTTTCACAGCAGAGTTGACCTTCAGTTAATCATAAAATGGCTTATACCAACAGGAGCCTGGATCTCTCAACCATGCCTGTTAATTCAAGAGTTATCCTGAGTGACCCTGTTGACTCTTTGAATGGCCCCCTTTTAGAATCCACTTCAGATTCCTAGGCAACACTTTGAGAGATTGTATTGTGGAGCCACTTAGCAAAAACCACATATCACATTTACACACACACACACACACACACACACACACACACACACAAAATTTAGCTAAAACAGCAATAAACATCTATAAGCAAATGTTTAAATTAAATCAGTGGAGGTGGTCCCTTTCTTAGGTAAATGCCCGCAGTGCAAAGCTTCTTAGATGTAACACTGATTGGTTAAAGATCTAGTAAACTCTTAGCCCCATCCATGTTAGCATCAAGTTTATTATAATTTAATTATATATGTTTAGTTTCTATTTAATTCATATTGCTATATCTGCTGCAAATCTTTTTTGAAACAAAGAAGAATAAAAATATTATAAATAAATATTGCTGTACAAAATTTAACTGAAGGTACACTCAGAAAAACAAGATCCACGTATTAGAGTAATAGGCTGGCAGACCTCTTCAATCACTTTCTTATAAAATGGGTTAAAAGCCTTGAAATTTTTCCACAAAATTTATGCAATGTTGAAAGCAAATGTGTTCTCATGCCCTTCCGTATCACAAATTGAGATTTTTGTTGTATTTTCTTCTGCATGTATCTAGCACAATGTTTTTCTCAGCATGCAGTCTGAATAATTTTATGAAGATTACATGGTTAAAAGCAATAAAATAGATTTTGTGGATCTTAGAGATATGTATGTTTCTCTCTCTCGCACCCTTCCCTGCACAAAAAGATACACACACACACACACATATACACACATACTCCTGCAAACACATAAATTCTGTTTACTCATTTGCACTCTAACCAAATCCCAAATAGAGTAAAATGGTGACATATAAAAATGCACAAATATACCATCTGCTACAATAAAATAATGAACAAAAATAAATGCTAAAGGGGAAAACTAGTGCATAGATGTATGTACACAGGAAATTCTACCTCAGAAACACTGCTGAGACTGGGCCAAGTTCTAGTTCATCATTTCCTAACAGCCTAAGCAGAGACAATATGATGGATTACAGAACTATCATTTTCTATGAAAAGAAAGCACACCAGTTCATCAACAGAGACAAACTTCCCTATCCCTGAATCCAAAGATGAATTTGTCAAAACGATCTTTATATAAGGCACAGTGAGCTCCATAATGTCCCCCATAGCAATTTTACAAGCAATATAGATACGTTCCACATGGCTATTCCTTATATTGCTCTGACACTGAAGCCAATTGCACATTAAAAGTTGTCGTTCTATAAAGGCTGTATTGGAAGTGAAGTTGGAGAATGAAGAGAGAAAGGAGAAGCTGGTAGAAAGAAAAGGCACAGATATGTGTGTTTTTGCAACACGGCTTAATGCAAGTTTAGGCTTAACACGATATTGAAGACTGAATAGCAAACACTTTCTTGGAGTATATTGCTCTAATATCAATGTCTCCCCTGAGCTTCTAATGGAAGTTATTTGGCAGATCATTTGGGTATACTAGGTGGTTAGTCATGCTACAGACACACAGATAACAAAGATGGGATATTATTATGACAATTGAATAAATCATTATATGTTTGCCATAATAAATAGTCAAATCACATACACATGAAGTGTTCTGTAGACATGACAAAAGTGGTCCATTTTTTTGTTTTGTTTTGTTTTGTTTTGTGTTTTCCAGAAAAATAGCTCTGTGTTTTGAATAAGTGCTTGGTAGGGGTGTCAAAGTTCTGCCCCATAAAGCCGAACACACTAACGTGTGTGTAACCTTCATGGACACTTAACCTCTTCCTTTACTGATGTGTTTAACTGGCTTCATGGAGATTTTTTTAAAACATTAAAATTGTAGTTCAAAGCTCTATGATTTGCCCAGAAGAGAGACACATGTTAGATATGCAACCTGTAAAAGTGAGTTTGTTGACTTTAAAGGAGGAGATAAAAGGAACTTATAAAAGAAACCATTAGCTTGAGATTTGAAACTCTCCTTCAGAATATTAAATGTAGTGGGATGTTACAAAAACTTTTTGGTTAGACCTGGGTTTGAATCTCAGCTCATTCAATGTTGGATGAGTGAGCTTGGACAAGTGCCTTCATCTTTATTGGCTTCAGTCTCCTCACCTGTAAAATGGTGGTAATACCCCCCTTGGAGGTTGTCTGGAGGATGAGAGGTCATTGAGTGGGTGCACTGTGCCTGAAACAGTGTGCAAAATAGTCATTCAATCAATAATCCATAGCTGTTAAGCATTTTGATTATTATAATCCCAGCTTCTGAAATGACTCCTCTTTTCTTTGCAAAGAAGTAGAGGATCCAGTTCATTCCACATACTGTTCACTAAGGATTTGTGGTCTCTGAATGCCAAAAACTATATAAAAATAAATACATATGCAAATAATAGAAAAAACTCAATAGGTTGGGTTGCAAACGTATCTCTTGCTTTGGTTAATATGTGAACCATATGAATCATGGGTTTTATTCTGTTCACAGTTACCTATACAGGATCTATATATTTTTTTCAGATGTATGTGGATAAGGAGATTTCATGAAGACTGTCTAGAGAAATGTACTGAAGAAAAAATAATTGATCCAGGAGCAGCTGCAATAGACGCAATCCATTGATTTTTCTATGGCAGGGGTCCCCAGCCTGTGGTGAGTTGTATAATTATTTTATTATATGTTGCAATGTAATAATAAGAGAAATAAAGTGCACAATAAATGTAATGTGCTTGAATCATCCCGAAACCATCCCCCACCCTCCAGCTTCTGTCTGGGGAAAATTGTCTTCCACGAAAACTCTCCCTGGTGCCAAAAAGTTTGGGGACTACTGCTCTATGGCACTGAATTGCCAATAAGTTAACAGACTTGATACCATTAGCTCACTTTTTACCATTGACACCAGGCAAAGCCTCAAAATGTAAAGGAACACCATAGAAACCTGAAGATATCCTAGAAGATATCATGAAATTTGCAGTGAGCTTGCAGTGAGTTTATCATGAAATTTTGCTAATTTTGAGTGAGTGTGTATATGTTTTAATATGAATAAGTAATGCCTTTATCTCTTGCTCTTTCTCTGATAACTGTATGAATGGGGAATGTATAATTCTGCAAATCAACTGTTACTTTCTTTTTATCTTGTTTGTTCTCTACAAGAAGGGGACAGTCTTGACTCTCACATGTGTGTATCTTCTTTCACATAAAGGCTTTGCAATTATCACAGAAAGAATGCGGATTTTTGAATTAGACCAACCTGTATGTTAACTCTGGTTTCTCCTATCTATTAGTTGAGGAATCTTGAAAATACACACACACACACACACACACACACACACACACACACACACACACCTCTAAACCTTGGTTTCTTCATATGAAAATAGGGTTGACAACAACTATCTCCTCCTTTGAAGTCAACTTTTCTGTTTTAATGGAAGTCAAAGGACCTTTTCTTCCCCTCTACGTGAATGTACCACTGCACAGGGACGGACGTTCCCAGGGTATGAATGAAAGCACAAGCAAGCTTTGATGCCATCTTTTTCCTCCAACAAAGAGTGATAAGGAAAGGGAAGGAATTCCAGTCAACAAGGAATGTTAAGGGTCCCACATCTTTACCGCATCAGGTAGGAATGGGGCACACCAACAGCAGAGGACGACTGCTATGTTATCTTGACAGCCACTCACCCTTAGAAACCCTGCTCTTTTCTCACAAGATGGAAGAATAACAGAATTATCAGGGCCTCCTCAGAGCAATGTGAGTAGCGTGCCAGGCCAAAGTCATGTCCTGTGGCTCATACTGTCCCAAAGAAAGGCCATAAGTAACCCCCAGCCATATAGGTCCAATGGGACCGGGTCAAGTGTGGCTCTTCTTGGGCTAGGAGAGACAGGGAGGTGGGTGTGAAACAACCTAAGCACATCTAGATGTTAGGAAATGTTTAGGGTTGGAGTTTTTCAAAGATGGCCAGGATGACAGGTCCACCCCAGCCAAACAAATATTTTAAAACGATAGGTAAAATCCTTCTCCTTGAAAGAGCTCAGACTTCAGGAAAACGGAATTGTCTCAGGAACTCCTAACCAAGACAAGGGTCAAATGAAATACTGTATGAAATCTGTCTGGTCCACAGGAAGTACTCAGTACTTACTGTAATTAAATTCATTTCTCCATTGTTCCAAAAAAATATATTCATTGAATATCCCCTATGTGCCAAATATTGGGCTTGATCTTGGAGGTGAGCAGTGACCAAGAAAGGCAAATCCAGAAGCTCATAGAGTAAAAGTCCAACTTTGACCTGTGCTTTAAATTATTTCTTCCAGACATGGTCTTGCAAGTGTGGTTTGTTAGAATGAACACTTTACTAAGACTTTTTAAAAATGAGGTTCTATTTCTGCTATTAATTAGTTGTGGCTTTGGTAAAGCCCTTTGATACTCCTAGATGTCAGTGTCTGTACAAAAAAGAACTTTGAACACATAAATTCTAAAATCCTTTTTGTCTGAGCATAGGTAACTACGTGGTTATCCAACATGTGGCATTGGACTAGACTAGTTCATGCTTCAACCAACCAAGCTCATGAGCTCTTTTGAAAGTGCTATTTGTCTTGTCTGACACAACAACCACCCTCTCTATGCCTAGCTGGCTATTAACGGAAGCAGGGTTCTTCTAGCCCAGGCTTAGTCATGTTCCTGTGGCAAAACAGTTTGTAGATCAAAGTAACTAGCAAGACTTAGAGTGTAACCATTGACAAACAGGTCTCGGGCACCCTCTCCAGCAGTGGACAGCTGCTCAGAAGCTGTCTACACCATGATTTAACACTGTGAACTTGTTTTGAAACAGCTCTTTTCGACACCAGATGTCCAACAACGGCTATGTTCACAGGCCTTACACAGTGCCTGCAATGCTCATGCATGTCATTTTGCTCCAAAATGTGCTACATCAACAGCACGTCTCGACACCATCTCCTATCTCAGGTTTCCTGAGAAAAGGAAGGCACCGGGGTGAATTGCAGAGACTCGCTGGATTGATTGGTGAGTCTCAGCCTTATCTAGATTTCCCCACATTTCAGGGGAGTTTTGTGCACTTTGGTGATGCTGAGAACAGATTGATGCCAATAAGCCATTGGAGATAAGAACTAATTGGAAACAGAAGGTTGAAGAATGATTATGTTGGGAATGAGCAAAGGGGACAGACAAGTAATTATTCAGGCAGAATTTCTTTACACAAAAGGCAGATGGAAAAGGGAACAAAATTCCAAAGTCCGTGGCAGAAGTAAGCAGCTGCACATTTCTTTTTTTCGGAAAAGCAAACATAGTGATTCACTGGGTTGGTAATGGGCTCCGGGATCCCTAGGGATTCACAATGTGTTGGCAGCCCGCAGCATGTAAAATAACCCGGTGGTCTCAGTCTAGTTCGCCTCCTCAACAGACTCTAGTTGCGAGGCACATGAGATGAGATTTAAGGGAAAGACAGAGCAGAAAGGGCCTCCTGTTTGCACATGAATCACAGTGGAGGTGCATTGCAAAGAAGGCAGGACGAGCAACACACACACGGTCCACATTTGTGAGGAGCCATGGATCAGATTTAACTGAACATTTCCACTTAGAAATATATACTCGCTGCAAACAGAAATCAGGAGAAAGTAGAATCTTGTAAAGTATTCCTCAAAATTGTCATAGAATCATTGGGCTGCAGCTAAATAAAGCTCTAAGATCTCAAAACTGTGATTTGTCTTTGGAAGACAAAGACAATAATAATTAGTAAACAGAGTAGGAAACTGAGCCTCACAACATGCCCCCAAAAACAAAATCCATTAGCAGCAGCCTTACTCAGCAAGGCTAATGTAAAAGCTGTTCAACACTGTATCATGTAAAAAAATAATACCAAATAAAAACAGAAAAACTTCCCTAATTTTTTCTCAAACTCAAACTAATTATCTTTCTATCTATCTTTGTGTGTATTTAAATATATATAGTCAAGAGTGATTTAAATACAAATGCATGAAAAGAACATTCAAGGACATCCCCTCCCAAAGAATGATTAAAAGGAAGCCAGACTCTAAGTTAGATGGAAACACGAAGGACATCCAGGCTTTACAGCGATAAGAGGAATTATTAATATATAGAAAACTATAGAGAAAAGAAAAAAAGTAAAGAGATATAAGGCTCATATTTTGGTAACAGGGGTAAGAAGAAAGATAGGTACAGTTATTTAAGAAAAACAAGAAATGGCAATCAGATATTTCAGAACAAGAACAAAAATAGATTTCAGAATAATAGATTTTAGGATGAGATGGACTTTCACAATGCTTGCTTGGTTTGGGGCTTTTACAAATAGATGCTGAATTACATCCAACCGTAACCTCTTCCCTGCCCCAACACCTTTTTGCTCCTTCCCCAAAGTGTCTAAACTCCTTTGTTTCAGTTCGACACCCAGGGTCTTCTGCTGGCCTGACTTTTCTTGACTTTTCTCTCTAGCTAAATTATACTGCACCTCCTGTTCTCACAGGTTTTTTGCACATGATGTAATGCAATTTTCAACTAGATATTTATTTCTGTGTTGTTTTAATGTCAGTCTTCTCTGCTATCTTGTAAGCTCCCTTTGGCCAGAGACTAGTCTGTTTTGTTCACCACTGTGATATGTAGTCCCCAGCCAAGACCCTGGCACAGAGTAAATGCTTAACCAAAGCTTGTCTCTGAATTAACAGATATCACCCCCAAAACCTCTCACAGACCTTTGTAAGTAGTAAAATGATTTAGCATGAAGCTAAATCAAGAAACTCACATTTTCAGGCAAAAGATTTAAATTTGAAAAAGTGACAAATGCAGCGTTATGCTACTTATGGCTGGCTAAAAGTCATAATAATAACAATAATGATAATATATAATTTTATTATATATTATATATAATCACAGCAACAATAATATCTAGGACTTATTCAGCAATTAACTATTTGTCAGGCACTATTTTAAAAATCTTATTTACGTTAATCTACTGAATGCTCATGATGCCCCAATGATGTGGGTGTTATCATCAATCTCCATTTTAGAAATGAAGACCTTGAGGCACAGAAGTTAAATAACTTGCTCAAAGTCATATAGCTATTAAGAATGGAGCCTATATTGGTCAAGATTCTCCAGAGAAACAGAACCAATAAGATAGATATATACATATGCAGAAAGAAAGAAAAACTTTATTTTAAGGAATTGACTCATATGATAGTGGCAACTGTCAAGTCCAAAATCTGCAGGGTAGGCTGGTGGACTAAAGACCCAGGGAAGAGTCGATGTTGCAGTTCAAGTCCAAAGACAGTCGGCTGGCAGCATTCCCTCTTCCTCAGGGGAGGCCAGTCTTTTCTCTTAAGGCTTTCGACTGATTGAATGAGTCCTACCCACTCTATGGAAGGCCATATGCTTTATTCAAAATCTACAGATTTAAAGTTAACATACACTCACAGCAGCATTTCAACTGATGTTTGATCAAAACTGGGTACTTGATATAGTCAAGTTGGCTCATAAAATTAGCCATCACAGACCCAGCATACAAATTCGCTCTACTCCGACATACAAATACTTAGTGAATACACTACCTGGACACTTAAACTATAAGGGTTAACTGAACTATGTCATCTAAATTTCAGTGGCTGCATCAGTTCACCCTTAAAGTCCATTTTCCACACTTGTGCATGTGTATGTGTGTGTATAAAGTACAGGACCATTTGTTCCAATAATTTCCACAGGTAAACGTAGTCCCTCATTTTTACTGGGATAACTGTTAAGCATCCAGGTGGCAAAAGATAAACTGTGGGACTTATAATTTAAAGAAAACATGGTGCTCATTATCAGCTTTCAAATGAGCTTGAAATGGCAGGGAAAGAGCCAAGCACTTCAGAGCCATTCATGTACCACAGTGTTCCGTGGCAGCAGAGTAACTAAAGTACTGATTATGTTTTCAAAGAAGAACACTGAACAGAAGGGACATCCCCAGAGTTGGAGTTGTGATTCTGCCATGAGTCAGAAAGTGGCCTCTCAGTGGAGCCAAGCATGAGCGTTCAGGATGCCCATACATTCTCCACCGCTGCATCCCCACCAACCTCCTTTCAAAGCTAATAGTCCAAGCTTCATGCTCATTCCTTGGAGTAAGGCCTGCCTCTAGAACATCTGGGTTAAATAAGAGATGTGTTGCCCTGTGGTTAATATATTAGGCCAACGGTATACACTCATACAAGCAAAACAGAGTTTATTATTTATAAGCCATCACGGTAGAGAGCCAAGTCCTGTAAAAATGGGGCACGGATTCATTTTGCTTTACTTTTCACATCCATGAAGGAGGGATAGAATTTCCTATTGTGGATGTAGACACATTATAGAATATTGGGAGAAGCAATTTCAGAAGCTCACATCTCAGAGAACAGCTTTTTCTTTAAAGTAGAGAGTGGCTTTGCCGGGGATGCCCACAAGAGAATTGGAGTAAATATTTGCAAAGACTTTTTCTTTTTTCCGAGAGCTGAGGATAACAGAAGATATTTACTGAGAACTTTTATCCATCATTAAAATAGATACCCTGAAGCCTGGCAGTGGATGGAGTTCTACTCTACCCCTGACCTATCCACTCTTTGGAATAAACCACAGTGGAGGTGATATATTGACAGATGCCAGAAAAATAAGACAGACTCTGCAGGTCGATTTCCTCTGGGCAAGCTGAACGATAGCTACCTGATTCATCAGAAATAGCCATTAGTTCATCTAAAACATTCAAGGTAAAGAGTCTAAATTGAGGAATCAAAATTTTATGTATAACCGGAGGCATGATAATTGATGACTTGGAGCGCCGAAAGGCAATGTTTACATTTCAAACACAGAGCGCTTGATTTTCCTGGCACGAACATGAAAAAGACAAAAAGGATATACACAGTTACACCGGAGGAAACGTGTCTCAACTATGAACATTTCCTTGGAAATGACAAACAAGAGTTTCTGGGACACCTGGAGGACAAGAGAATGAGGGAACAAAATAGGGATTTACACACAGAGACGGTGTTAAAGGAGATAAAGCCAGGCCCTTTAAGCAAAGGGGAGAAAATCACATTTCGTCATTTTTCCCTTTGCCTTGTCCCTCTGGCTCCTAACAATAACGAGGGGAAAATCTGATTGTCTGCTGTGTCTCCACACCCCTCCCCCCGAAACAATGCCATGATAACACAGTCCTGTGGGGCTAGACACCAGAAGAAATGCAGATAAGGTGAAAGAGGATATTATGAAAAGGATGTGATAAATAGATCAGGTCATGAGAGAACATTAGAGAGGAAGAGGTGAATTGTGAAGCGGGTCCACCAGAAGAAGAGAAAAAAGTAAAAAGTGTTTGTTAAGGGGCTGTGTCAACAAGGAGAGGTGGAAGTGAAATGCTCTCCCAAATTCTAAGTGAGAAGCCGGAATAAAAAGAGTCACTGGCCATCCAAGCAGAAAACTGGTCGGAGAGATATGCTTTGGGAAGAAATAGAAAGAACGAACTGTTTTATGAAGCACCCTTGTGTGTCTGGGGCATATTGACCTCATTTGGTGTGCAGGCAGCATCATCTGAGAAGCAGAGAAGTGTCAAGGAAAAGGCAGGAAAGTGCAACAGGGCAGAGCCAGGAAGGAGGATGCTAGAGGGGTCCGTAACATGCACTGCAGGTGGCAGCCAAGCCCCAGTGAATTAATAGAATCCCCAGGTAACACAGCAGGTAAAGATGACCAAATGGGCAAGTGAAAAGGTGGGACAGACACTGAAAGAAATGCTAAAGTAATAAAAACAAGAATTGGATTATATAGCAGGTTAGAAAGAGGAAGTATCAAATTTAGCAGAAAGGGGAAGAAAAAGCCTGTAAAATAAAATAGGAAATTGATCAGGAAAAGGGACCCAACAAAATAGAACCCTTAATTGATTTCATAAAACTTCTACAAACTGGGGACAATTCAATTATCTTAGTCAATTGAGTATCAAAAATGTTGACTAAATTTGAAGGTTATCTCCCTCCCCGGGTGCCCAGCACCTTTGCAAAGCAAACAATGCCTCTCTCCCAGGTTTTTCTACTCCTAAGCTGACAGGACACACTCTTCTTAGTCGTAAGCGGAGCGAGAACACAAGGCAAGCCTCCGTGGTTTCGAAAGCCAGTCATACATCTTTCTTCTACTCTACAAGGGTCGGCACTCCTGTGATCTTTAGCAAGTTCTATCTGCAGTTTGCTATGGCTGAGCACCGAAATATCTGAAGCCATGGGAATGCTAGAGCTACTTTAAAAGAATGTTCCCCAATAGAATAGTAGTTGAATTAGAGTTTGTTTCCTTGACTTTCAGTTTACATTTTCCTTTTCTTCTTTTCACTTGTATTCTCATCCAGATAGCTATGGGAATATCCCTAGATATATCCTACCTTCTACCTAATTCACTTCTTGAAAAGACACATTGCCAGGTACCATACAGTGTGTTTAACCACTTCTGAACCAAAGGGCACGTACCTGGGTTTTTAATCTTCATTAAGAAAACTGCTTTTCAAAATTATAAAATTCCTTTCTTTCTCCTGGTTTTGTGACTTTTCAACATACTAATATATTCTCTGCCTTCCTAGTTTCTAAAAATGAATGATTTGAAAAACTGTCATTCATAAATCAGATGTAGATTCAAAGTGGAAGCATTTTTTTCCTCTACCATGTCCACTCCAATATTTTAAAAGTCCATTATTCTACACGTTGTGGAAAAGCACAGAGCCACATTTCAATTTCCCCTGAATACAATCTCTTATGGCTAGATATTCTGCAATAGTTTACGGAGGCAAGAGCATGCTAGGTTTTAGCTTCTGAGGGGGTGGGGACGTGTGTGTCCTTCCAAAAGGAAGGTGTTCTTTTCACCTCTTTGGGGCTGTGGCAGAGAATGAAAGCCTCTACAGTTTACATTTGCTTTGTCAGCCCCATAAGCAACCATCTGTTTCAGCTCTGGAGTGCGATCTGTCAGTTTTGTTTTAGGCTGTGATGCGGTAGCAGGAGCTCGTTCACTGTCGTCTTCTTAGAGAACCGCAAAGTAATTAACCATTCCAGTACTGGCTACAAAAGAGATGGCCACTCTCAACGTTGGGCCAGATTTTTGCTTTCTCCAGTGCTGGAAATACTACAAAAAATTGAATAGCTATTCATCGTGTTTCATTGTTCCCTAAAGAGGCTACATTCTCTTTGTTATAAAGGCAACCTGGATTTCCCGACATACCATTTCATTTCAATGTCTGTGTGCCAAAGATGAAACAAAGTCTGGGTGATGTCGACAAACAATCAAAACATGACAGTGACAAACACCCTGAGAGACCTCATTCACCAACACACGAACAGTGAAACGTCTTTCACAGAGAAGGGAAGGTGTGAGCTGGGGACTGGGAAGAAAATAGGAAAGAAGAGGGGGATGTGGGTTTGTTTTTAATATGGCTGGAGATGGAATGCTTTCCTGATTGAGCCTAACTTCACAGGGCCACAGTCCTAACAAACAAAAGACCTGTGGAAAGGGATAAGAATCAACAGGTTTTATATTTCATTCTATTTTTCTAATTGCTCTTCTGTTTTTCTTTCCTTCTTCTTCTTCAATCTTAAATAGAATGTTTTGTCTCTTTTCTCATCCATAAAACAGGATTAACAATCAAATTTTGAATTAACAGATGTTTAAAAATACCTATAAAATGGGTGTATAGAATAGGCTTTAAGATCTTTTGAAAATAGTCACCCTATAGAGAGAAAAGTAAGGTAAAATGAATAATTTATTGTTGTGTCTCTCACAAGATCTCTGAAGACTCTGTAATATACATTTATTAATTTAATACAGCTAGTCAAATATCAATGCTATCTCTATTTCCAACTGAATCCTTTATCTTAAACAGCAAATTAAAAATTTGATGAAACAGGTTGGCTATTGTATCACATAAGCAAATACTGCCAGTGATGTGGAAGAGATATTCCAAACCTGTAGCTATTCTATCCATATACACAATAGCAGGGCTTGAGTAATTAGTTTCTCATCTTCTAAATGAATCCTCTAAAAGTTTTTTCATCATTGTCACGGCTTACTAAATTCCTTGATTTTTCTAATTAACATTTATTATGCTTTAAATAATAATTTATAAAGATGTTTTACTTTGCAATTAAAACCACTCCTTATTAATTAATGAGAGTAATTAATTCATGTCCTGTTCTCAATATTCCTTTCATATGTTTAGGCAGATCTCAAGTCTTCCATTGTGCTTTTTTCTATACAGTACATTGAATATTTATCAATTTTTCTATTCCCGGTAGATTTTTAGTTATCTATTTTTGGTCTCTATGTTGACTGTTCCCTTTTTTTAAAAAAACTGCATACATAATTAATATTGAGGCATAACCAATACCATGTGGGACAAGGTATGTTTACTTCCTATTTTTTTTAGAAATGAGACTCTCTAAATTAGGAAAGTTATTGCTTTTCAAGTTTAAATATTTTGTTTTCTTTTTGGGGTTGTTGTTGTTGTTGTTGTTTTATTTTTTTGTTTTTCTGAGACAGGGTCTCCCTTCACCACCCAGGCTGGAGTGCAGTGGCACTATCATAGCTGACTGCAGCCTTGCACTCCTGGGCTCAAGCGATACTCCTGCCTCAGCCTCCAGAGTAGCTAGGACTACAGCTGTGTACCACCACACCCAGCTAATTTTTTTTTTTTTTTAATTTTTTTGTAGAGACAAGTCTCACTATGTTGCCCAGGCTGATCTCGAACTCCTGGACTCAAGCGATCCTCTGGCCTCAGCCTCCCAAAATGCTGGAACTACAGGCCAGGCATGAGCCGCAATGCCTGGCAGATATCATTTTCTTAACTCACATATTTCACCTATGATTCTCTATATGACTTCAAAATGTTCAGAGTACTTGTGTATTTAATTATAATTGGGATCATGTAAATGTTCCTGGTGTGCCTTGTTAATTCTGTTTCAAAGAATCCTTTTGCTCCTTGAAGAAGGAGAGCACGTGCTGGATCTGTCTTTGGGGCCCATCTAGGTCTCTGTAGCCATATGTGGTAGCCAGAGCATTGTGAGCTTATTGACTCAACAGATACCTTTATCTGGCTGTCTGCATCCAAAATGACATACATAGACCACCCTTATAAAGGTACAGTCTTCTAGAGAACACTGAAATCCCAGCCAAAGAGCAAGCTCTTGGCAAAATTACAAAGTAAATAATATTTTAAGTTGTAAATCTCTGACCCTCTCATTAGAATTTAATATCCTAGAATTCAATATTTTGATCAAGTCTCCTCTCACCCTCAGCCTCGGTGCTTCTGTTCTAAGAGAAGACCTCAAACAGAGTAGATATTCAGGAAGTGTCTAAGACACTTGCCTATACCCCGTACACTCTCTCTTTCTCTGTCTCCCCCACCCCCCATCTCCTTATCTCTTTGCCAGGATCCTCAAACAGAATCCCCACAGAGACCTACTCTCCCCAAGGGTTTGTGATGTTCTTGCTTAGGGGTGTTAAAATTTGTTGAGGGAGTGATCACTCACCCCCATCATCAATCAACTAATATATTCTATGCATTAAAACATATACACAAATTGATATTGTAAAATAATACAATAAGGAAGAAATACATATTCTTGAAATAACTTTTACTTTTTTTATTGATGGTACAAAAGATTTTGCTTTCAGAAAATGTATTATCAAGGAAAATGTTTTCTTTAGAGAGAGCAATGTTGAAAATGCTTCCTTCTTTTCAAAAACCTTGGTTGAACACTTACAGGAATACTAATTCAAATAGTAATAACTTCAATTTATTTTGATTCTTGATTTTAATGGCTGTCATGATGGAAAAAGGCACCTCTCGAAGATAAAGACGTTCATATGGAAGAAGCCCATCATTGTCTGCACTTATAAAATCATTATACTAATTTTTCAACCCTAATTTTTCAATACTAAATTCAGCCTTAATTTTTCAATTCTAATTTTTCATAATTTTTCAGTTATGAAAAGAATTTTGCTGATATGTGTTTAGGAAATTTGCATTTTCCCTAATGTCATTCAGCTGTTCTAGGAAATAAAATTGAAGATGTTGCAATTTTATACTTACAGGCAATAGGCAGAGTTGAAGTTCCTCAGCTAAAATATATCAAAATTGGTTTCAAATTTTTTTTCCAAAGCTTACATTTAGATGTAAGAATTTAAATAGATGACATATTTGCGTTGTTTTTAGCAACAGAATCACCCCAAATTTTCCTAGCATGTATTTATAAAATGCTTTCTCCATAGCATGAAGACATTTCAAAAGCTATTGCTTTCTCACTCCTTGTTAAAAATGACATGTTTACAAAAATATATGCTAGGTCACTTACCACTGACAGCAATTTTCTCATAAATTGGATGATAAAGTGCTTCTATTAAGGACAAAGATATAAGTTGTGCCATTTTTTTGTTTCCTTCTGCCTGCCTTAGTAGTTTTTTCTCAGCCAGAGTTTCCTTTACAGAAATCTTATTAAGGCATTTATTTGTTTTGCCCATTACCTAAACTGGATAATGAATTAATCAAATTAATATGGCTGACATGAAATTCAGTATATCACATCTTTAAATGCAAATGAGGTTAAGAGACAAGAAGAAAATATTTACAAATCACATATCCAACAAAGGACTTGAATCCTGAATATCTAAAGAATTTTCAAAACCAAACAATAAGAAAATATATGACTCAATTTACAAAAGGCCAAAAGAGAAGAACAGACATTTCAAGAGAAAAGATATAAGAATGGCAAATAAGTACATGAAAAGATATTTAATATCATTAGCCGTTAGGAAAATGCAAATAAAACCATTATGAGATACTACAGGTATCTATTAGAATGACCAAAATAAAAAATACAGATAATACCAAGTGCTGACAAGGATGCGGAGCAACTAGAACTCTCATGTAGAACTTGCATGTGGAAATGCAAAATGGTACAATCATTCTGGAAAACATCGTGATAGGTTTTTATAAAGTTAAGAAGACACCCAGATAAATTAAAACCATGTTTATGCAAAAGTCTGCACACAAATCTTTAAACAACTCTATTCATAATTACTCAAACTAGAATCACCTTACATGGACTTAGATAGGTAAGTAGGTAAACTATAGTAGAGTCACCAATGAAATACTACTCAGCAACAAACAGGAACAAACTATTGACATACACAACAACAGGCGTGAATTTCCAAGGAATTATGCTGAGTGAAAGAAGTCAGTCTCCAAAGATCACAAAATATATAATTTCATTTATGTGACATTCTTGAAAAGACAAATCTATAGAGATGGAGAATCAATCATGGTTGCCAGGGGCTGTGGGTTGGAGGAAGGGTGACTGTAAAGAGAGAGCAAAAGAGTTTTCTATGGCGATGGAACTGTTCTGTATCCTAATTACAGTGGTGGTTTCATGAATCCATACATGTGTTATAATTTATGGAACTGTAAACCAGCATGAAAAAAGTCAAATTCACTGTATAATAGTTTTAAAAAATAGAATTCAAAATAAAAAGCCAGTGAGGCCATAGCCAACACACCGGCATT
Source organism: Indri indri (assembly GCA_004363605.1). Lineage (NCBI taxonomy): Eukaryota > Metazoa > Chordata > Mammalia > Primates > Indriidae > Indri > Indri indri. Next base: position 2,279 of record RJWJ010007924.1, on the reverse strand, counting down.
AGGACCGTTTGACATAGGGACCAACTGAGAGCATAACACATGTTAGTAAAACTAAATTTACTTTTTTTCAGGTAAAAGAGTAAATAGAAATAGAAACTTTAATACGTTTTCCTGCAACTCAATAGATTGTCTAAACACACACCTGACTTTGCAAACTGCCACCCTAGAGCCCTGCTACTCAAAGTATGCTCCAAAGATAAGCAGCATAGCAGCATTTTTTTGCCTCCCCTGGGCATATCTTAGAGCTCTGGATGTGAAGTCCAGAAACCTGGGTTTTAACAGGCCAGCCAGATAATTGTGATGTATGCTAAATTTTGAGAAATACTGCCCTGGAGTGTTTGTTAAAACACGGTTTCCTAAGCCCCATCTCCAGAGATTCTAATTCAGTAGATCTGCTGTAGGCATCAAGAATTTTCACTTCTAACAAATTCCCAGTTGGCATCGATGTCACTGATCCGAGTACTACACTTTGGGAGCAACTGCTGTAGCCCACTCTATCCATTACTGTAGCCACCAGCCACATGGGGCTTTTAAATTTTAATTATTAAAATGAAATAAAAATTAAAACTTTAGTTCCTCATTTGCACTAGCCACATTTCAGTTGCTCTGTAGTCAAATTATTTATTATGTGGCCCGTTAAGAAACAGTTTCTTGACCCTCGTTCTAGGGAAACACTGCTCAACAGACCTCAGTGGTGATGAAATTGTTCTGTATCTGTGCTAATATGGTGGCCACTAGCCGCATGTGGCTACTTAAATTTAAATGTAAATAATTTAAAATAAGATAAGATTAAAAATTTAATTCCTCATTCATAGCAGTCATATTTCAAGTACTTAAGAGCCACATGTGGCTAGTAGCTACCATATCAGCACAGATATAAAATAGTTCCATCATCACAAAGAGTTCTATTTATTTGACAGTGCTTCTCTAGACTAGGGGTCAGGGAAGCATTCCTTGAACTTCCCTTTACAGTCAGTAGTAAATAATCGAGCCTTCCAGACCCAGTGGTCTCCGTCCACAGCTACTCAGCTCTGCCTTTGTAGCTGGAAAACAGCCACAGACAGTAAGTAAACACATGGGCATGACTGTGTTCTGATAAAAATTTATTTACAAAAACAAGCAGCTGGTCTGAGGGCTGTAAATTGCTGAACCCTGCTCTAGACCATTCCCATAACAAGTCTTCAAAGCCTCTGGGGACCCTGCTTTCATACTCCAAAATTAACACTTCATGTATTAATGTAGAAGTTGAAATGGGAGAATCTTCCCACAGCTCTCCTTATTCCTTTAACACTGGTTATGCCAAGGCAATGTTCAAATGTTGCAAAAAGATTAAGTGATACTATTAGCAGTGACTTAATATCAAGTGATAGGAAAGAGTGACTGGGTGGAAAGACTAAAATAAAGATATTTTCATGCAGATTGAAACATTTGTAAATATGTTGCCTTTGGATTAAAATAGATTAATATGCGCTGTAGAGCACTTTTTTTCATTGTTTCATTTACTGCTTCACAATGTAGCTGTCCACATGCCTTTTACCGTTATAATTAATGAGCAGTCAATTCTTTCTGTGCAACAAATTGATACATGAAAATTATCATCATCTCATTCTTTCATCCAAAATCTATGTTCCAGAGGAAATAGTTAACCATGTACCTGGTGTTTAAGGGGAAAAAATTACTATTGTCTCCTTTCGAGGTAAGGAACCCTTTTTCAGTATGCTTTGGATTAGTAAATCTCTCAATACATATAATCTACTGGGCACTGGGAAGACTATGAGATATATGGTGCTGCCTTTGCCAAATTTTTTAATTAGTGACAAGGCTTAAAAGTTTCTAGAATCTTGAAGAAGAAATGCCTCAGTTGTTTTTCTTAGCTTGATCTTCTAACAGGACAGATGGTCGATCCTAGAAGCCATTGGGTTTCCAGGGGAGCACCTGGGAGAAAGAAGATGCGGTGGTCTGAGAGCTCCCTGCATGAATGTGGGAGGGGGCGTGCGGATCTGAGCACTCGTAAGAAGGACCAAGCTCATTAGACAGAGCTCTTTTTAACCATTCTATTTCTACTTTTATCTGTCATAATTATTTTCATTTAGCTCTTCATTTAAAAAAAAAAAAAAAGCTTTCGAAAGAAAAAGAAATTTACTGACCCAACCATCCAAGGCCAGTGAATATTTACTCTTATCTAGTAAATGTCATTTCCAGGTAAATAAAGTTAGGGCACTGCTATGGTTTGAATGAGTCCCCCAAAATTCATGTGCTGGAAACAATCTCCAATGCAA